>JAJJMA010205213.1:0-17479 GCA_023529015.1 Papaver nudicaule | reverse complement strand
TTCCATTACTCATTATCTGTCAAAAATCATTGAGTGAATTTTGTGAATTTCCTATCTCTCTACAGATGTATGAAAAACTACAGATTTTAAATTTTATTTAAATGACTGACTATATATTTACCTCGACTTGATCTGCAACGTTAATGAGTAGAGCGCCCGGCATGCATGGAATGTTAATCCATTGATCATCTTTAAGAACTTGAAGACCTTCTACTTCAGGGTCTTGCAAGAGAATGGTCATTGCTCCTCCATCTGAATGAGCTTTTATGCCGTAAACAAGATCAGGTCTTGAACAAGGAGGGTAGTAGTTAAACCTTGCATACACCATTAGTTCTTCACCCAGCTGGTCCATGAAGCTATCCTCTTCCAATCCTATTGATCTTGCCATGGCCTTCAGAACGACCTCGGCTACTGATCTAGCCTGGGCACTATATTCATTCAGTGTTCTCCTGCAGTATAATTACCTCTTGTTACTGTGTGACCACGATTGTTTTCGGTTTAAACTTAATTTTCTCGGGATGAATTCTTGTATGATTATACTTAGAAAGGTGATATGCACTTTAGCAGGTTTCGTTATCCCTTTCTTTGTCATTTCAGGTTAACATAAAATTTGTAGTTGTACCTGAAATGAGTTGGTGGATCAGGCCAGAGTCGAAGCTTTCGCTGTTCTTGTGGTTGTATTAAGAGGTATAGGCGGTCAGACCAGTCAAGCACCTGATCTTCTGAGACAATGGTATCACTCCCATATCCTTGTAAGTCAACTATCTCGTCTTCTTCCGATCTCGTGTACCTTTCCTTTTCTTCTATGGGAAGATCAAAGAACTGCTTTGATACATCATATATATCATCGAGTAAGCTTTTGGAGATACCATGTCCTATTGCCTGAAACCATAAATCGGAAAGATTAATCACTACGAGATACAGGAATGGCAAAAGTTAGTTGATTTTTATCGCCATATTATTGTAATCAGATTTAGAGAAAGGCAAATAAGATCCACTTTTCTAAATTAATCACTCTGGAACTTTAGAGAACTGTAGGATTTTCTAAACTTCAGTGAACGAGAATAAAGAGCTGAGGCTGACACAAAATTATACCTGAAACAAGCCCCATGAACTGAGTGCAGATTTGAGCTTCTCCATCTCATCTTCTTTCTCTCTGCTGGATGAAGCAGGAGAAAAGCGACTGAAATCGATTACTGGAACTGATAAAGATTCATATGCAGGTACTTCTTTCTTCTCCTTGTGATCACCTTCTTTACGAACATATCTTGGCGGTGGTTCCTCGCCGTCGATTGCTAGTTCTTGGACATTCTTCAACAAGGCTTGGGAAGGAGATGATGGTACTTCCTCAGTGGTTAACTGATTTACATCCATGCTTTTAGTTTTTGTGATGAAGGCTGCTGATTTCAGGATTAATACTATCACTCTAATACATATTTGTAAGGATTTGATGGAGATGGAAACTTGGGAAGATCTGCAGTTCAGATGATACAAAATGACTAGTTAATCTTTGTGATACTTTTTTGGATTTGTGTGGTCACTGGTCAGGTCAAATTGTCTGTATTTGGGGGGCTGCATCGACATCTAGAGTTTAGACTAGTTGACAAGAATCATCAACTTGAGATTAAAAAGTAAATACTTTGTTGATTTTGGTTTCTGGTTTTGAGCTTATCTGTAAAATAAAGCTGTAAGATTCATCTATAGATCAACTTGGTAGAGAAATGCATCTATCGTTGCGCGTTAGCACGCGCATCTGTTTTCTTGTTGGGTTCCAGTTTCATTTTTAAACAGTCCAATTGAAAAATAGGTAATGGCATCCACAGTATTGATGCTGTTTTTACAGTATTGATTGCTACGGCTACCTCAGCTCAACGGGGTGAACACTTGGTTTCTGTGGGTTTGGCCTGGTAGTTCACAAGTTTGGGTGACCCAAATGGCAGGTTAGCCATACACTATTCATGTGTTTTTTTTGAGAAATCTATTGACAAGAAATGAAGTCTCTCGATATAAAAATATAAAAATGATTGATTAAAGTCAAAGATTAATTCCAAGTTCCAATCAGCAGACAGCAAGTAATGGGAAAACCCAATATCTTTATCTTTATTTATTGGATTCACAACTCACAAGTACATTTGACATTCAAAGCACAAAGTCAGAGAAGTAGTACATGATTTTGATGATATATCAACTTGGATTATTAGTTTCTGGTTCTTCAGTATGATTATGCTTTCTTAAACATAACCCTGAATGGTCTCTCCCCATCGTTAATCAAAGCCAAACGTCTAACGCGATCACGGCCAACAAAAATCCCAACTTCCTTGCACATGACTTTGCAGACGTTGCAAACCGTAGGGCAGAATTTAAGCTTATACGTATTCTTCCTAACACCATCTTTCTCAATCTTGAACCAATTGTCAACTGTCGTACGACCTGGATTGCCTGCGATTCCGTTTGTCTCGATAAATGATTTACTCACTTTTTCATCAACATTTGCTAGTTTCCAAACCATGGATTGCACACAGATAGAACTAGCAGAGAATTTGATATTCAGGTCTGTCGAAACACGGATAACTTTTTCCTTTGGATCCACAGATGAAAACGTCAATGGAAGTCCATTTGAGATCTCACGCTGTGCCTGAACCACTTCAAGTGGGCATTGAGCACCGTTTAGCTTTTTACCCAATGCAAGTCCACCACCAAGACCACGAGTTACAGGTAGTATAAAGTATTTAACACCCTTTCGAAGTGCTCGGCCCTTTATGTCACGTACAGGTTCCGATGCAGCGGAAACGGCAGAAAATTGGACGGAAATGGATAAGAAAATGAAAGCAAAAGTTAGAAGCAGAGACATTGCAGTAGTTTTCATTGCAAGTGGTAAAAAGAAAAAGTATGATGATAGAAAGTTTAGTTTGTTGAGGTGAAGAATGATGCGAGTATTTATAGCATTGCCATTTAGCTTGATAAGGTACTGCTAATGACGTCTGCAATTACGTTTTGACTTTTTTTAGCAATACAGAGATACCATCAAAGTTCTATTTTTCTCTTTTTCATGAAATTTTCTACTCATCATTAAAAATGGAGATGGTGGTTGCTTGGAAAGAGCCCAGACCCAGAAGTCAATTAGAGGAGAGCACGTTATCTTTAACGGGGTTTTGTAGATAAGGGATGACTTTAGCATCATGATTAATGTCAACCACCCTAAATATCCTTGGTATTAGCTTACTGATTAGGGATAAATCACCTAGATAGAAGGTGTAGTGTTCCTTTATATATGGTTAAGGGAAAAACCCATATGGACCGCACATCCATGGGCCGCAGGCCCTATAACACTCCCCCTTGTGCGGTTCAATAACAAAACTATATACATAGTGCTTCACATATAGTGCTTCGAATGTAGTTCTTCAAATGTGTTGCTTCACTAAAACTTTAACAAGGAAAAACCCGCTGGGACAAAACCTTGAAAGATAGGGAGTATAACGTCTCGAGTCTTCGTAAGCTTCTTTGTTGGAGTTGGTCGTGGTAGGTGACTTCTCTTTCAGCTTCATATTTAGTTCTTCAAATGTAGCTATCTCTCCGATGACCACTGTGTCTAAGTCAATTGTCTCATTAAAAACCTCGCCGGGAAAACCCAAAGGGACAAAGCCTGAACTAAGGAAAAGAGTGCAATATACTTAGAACTGAGTTAGACTCGTACATGTTGCCTCGCTAAAACCTTAACAAGGAAAACCCAGTGGGACAAAACCTTGACGAAGGGAAAAGAGTACAACGCGATAAGTCCAGAAGTACGCCTTTGCTCATGCTGAATAATACTCTTGTTTCTCGCTGGAAGTTGTTTCGCTTGACATGCTATCGCGTTCATTTCTTTGATTCCGATGCAGTTCAGTAATATCCGTCCAGTCTTCAAGTCTTCAACATTCAGCATATACGCCAAGTGTAGTTGTGGTCGTGTTCTCTCTAAAAACCTTGTCGAGTAACAAAACCCTGTGGGAAAAACTAATCTCGATCGAAGGGAAAAAGAGTACAACACAGTTTCACATTTCGAATCAAAATATGTCGGCATCATATCATTGGATCCTCCCCCTGATGTCGGCATCTCCCCCTGATTTCGTTTGGGGTATAGTCTCTAGACAGTTTCATTAGTCATGAGCTTTTCGAAAGTGACTATAGGTGATGACTTATAAGTTCACCATGTCTCCCCCTGATTACTTTCGTTGACTAAGTGATTATTGTCCCTTCATAATCAACAACTTTTTGATTGCACTTCTGGTATTGCAGTTGTCTCATTAAAAACCTTGTTGAGTAACAAAACCCTGTGGGAAAAAGTAACCTCAATGAAGGGAAAAAGAGTACAACTTACCAGATGCTCCCTCTGATGTAGGACAACTTGTTTAGTACAATACATTCATAGGAGTTTGAACAACTTCTTTAGTCCAATATAGGCAGACACTTCCTTTAGTCCTTCGCAGTCAGACAAGTTCTTTAGATCTCTGCAGTTTTGCAATCATGGGAGTCGGACAATTCCGTTAGTCCTATACTTTTCACATGTAATCATGGGAGTACAATACAATTTGCAAGTTCATTAGAAAACTCTACTTGCGTCTTCATAGGGATAAGAACAAACCCATGTCAATGGTTCCTTTTAGGTATCTAGAGATATTCTTGATACCATTCCAATGACGTTGCGTTGGCGCTGAGCTACATCTAGCTCACAAGTTCACTGAGAACAAGATACTTGGTCGAGTACATTGTATGAGTACAATAATGCGCTTATTGACTTACATAGGGATATTCGTTTCCCAAAACATCTACGTCACCTTCCTATGGACGAGATTGATCTTTACGTACATCTAAAGTTCGACCAATCATGGGAGTGCTAGCCCGGTACTCTTTGTCCATATTAAGTTGCCTGAATATCTTATGGACATATGCTGACCGGTGGAGTGATATTCCACAATCTCGATGTTCTAGTTCAAGTTCTAGACACATCCGAGTTTTCCCAAGATCTTCCATCTCAATTTTGAATTACAAATAGTTTGTGGTTTCTCTTACTTCGTCAAAAGTACCTACTATGTTCATATCGTCGACATAGATAACTATAATTGCAAATCCGGAACTTGTTTCATTTCAAAACACACAAGGGTACAATTTATTATTTCTATATCCCTTCCCAATCAAATGATCACTTAGACGGGTATACCACATCCGTCCGGATTATTTCAATCCGTAAAGTGAGCGTTTCAACTTAATTGCAAACGCACTCCGTGGTTTAGAGTTACTTGATTTTGGGTAATGGAAGGCCATCTGGCACTTTCATGAATATCTCTGTATCAAGATCCCCATAGAGATATTATGTAACCACTTCCATAAGTTGCATTTCAAATCCTTCTGAAACTGCCAAGCTAATCTAATTAGCAGAACATCATGATGTTCGCTACAAGAGAATAAGCGATCCAGGGGTTTGTGAGAAACCTCGCGCCACAAGGTGAGACTTTATACTTTAAGACTTCATTATTCTCACTACGCTTTGTGACAAATAACCATATATGTCCCACAGGCTTTACACTTGGTCGGTTAGCACTACCGCACCAAATACCTATATATTTATCAAAGAACTAAGTTCTTCCTGGATTGCGTAGGCCAAATATGCTCTCTGTTTGAATCTAAACAGTATAGAGCATGGTTCGATCTCATCGTGCTCTACTTCCGGAGCAACTGAATTATATCATCCATATGCACGCATGATCCTTCCATTGACTCATGTGCATTCTCATAATCCATTGGGATTTCATTGTTCTCTAGAATCATTTAAAACTTCGGAGCGTCCTCCAGTTTGATTCATGGACATGTTCAGAGAAAATTCTATGAGATGATTTCAGATGATATAAATAGTTAGATTGTGCCTTACTCAACTTTTTCCTTTCTAGGTGAGTATCAATCGAACCTAGTGGTCTCTCCAACTTCCTTTATAGAGCCACGGCCTCAATCATACTTCCACAGAGTATAGTTGCAACACCTTAGTTTATGGTGTGTATCCTTATTTAAGGATATATAACCTTGCAGGCACGCTTGCAGTTGGTATATTTGATCTCGTCACTTTAGCGATACCAGTGTGCATTCTGGATATCGAAAATCGTTTTTCACATCACATTTACATTGCGAAGTGCGGGGATCAATATGAAACAAAGTGGGAAACACACCACGACAATTCCTGTCGTTCCCTTAGGAAATACTTTTCCTTACCTCCCCCTAACGATGGGAAGGTTGTCTCATTAAAGTGACTATCCACAATTCTAGTGGTAAAGAGATCGCCTGTCAAAGGTTCTTCGTAGCGGATATTTGTTGGGGATTCGTATCCAACATAAATACTTAATTGTCTATGTGGACCCACCTTAATACGTTGTGGAGGCGTAATTGGCACGTGTACGGCACAACCAAAAATGCGTAAATGTAAATCAGGCTTATATCCAGTTACCAACGGGTACGCAGATTATGGTTGGCTATGAGTGGGTCTAAAGAGAATAAGTCAAGTTGCATGCAATATGGTGTAACCCCAAGCAGTAATAGGCAGGTTGGAACGCATAACCAGTGCCTTAGCTATCATCTGTAACCTTTTGATGTTTGCTTTTGCGAGACCGATTCGAGAGTGTATATGGGGTACATAAAGCTCTATGTCAATTCCTTTAGACATACAAAAATCATCAATTCCTTTAGATGTAGATTCTCCAGCATTATCAAGTCCAATAAACTTGATTATATGATCAGGGTGGTGAGCCCTTAGACATATCACTTGTGCTGGGAGCTTTGCAAATATAGCATTTGTTGTGGATAACAATGCAAGTGTGACCAACGGGTCGAAGCATCATCCAGAACCATAAAATACTTGTATGGTCCGCATTCTGGATGTAAAAGTCCACAAATATCACCTTGTATCCTTCGTGAAAATGGAATTTTTCTTTGGTATCTTTAGCATAGGATGGTCTCGATTCTGTCTTTGCTAAAGAACAAGCTTTGCATTACGAGTGATGTACCTTCGATAAGGCCAACGAAGAAAATGAGATAAATGGTATGCTTCAGTTACTTTGGAAAGCACATAGTTACTCTTCGTTGTAACAATATTCTGTCCTATTTATTTCTCACTCGAAATAATGATGTCGATGTGAGTTCTTTAAAACACAGATCATCAAATGTCGACCTGGACACCCTAGTCGGTAGTGCCAAACTTGTATAACTCACTGGCCAACAGTTCGTCGTTAGAAATAATATAAGATTCAATAATCCTAATAGTGGTGATGTACAATCCACTAGAGTGACTCAATAGTTTCTCTAAGATGCGCTTCCTTCCGCATTCACTAGAAGTAACGTAAAGTTCCATTTTTACAGTGAATGTCCAAATGTTAGCCATTTGAATTGATATCCTTAAAAATCTCAAGGTGTGGTTAGCTCTAAGTGCTTATAGAGCTTCTTTAAATTGAAACCTTCTGCCGCTGGCAACAAGATTTGAGTTATACTTTGCCCAATTATTACTTTTGATGATCCAATCATCGTAGTCACAAAAGGGGTAAATTCAACAAACAATTGTCAATTTCTTAGGATAGTGTAGGTGGTTCCACTATAGAATAGACATTTGATCTCTCCTTAAGACATTCTTTTAAGTACATCACGAGGGAATGTCATACAGATGAACAGTTTATCTCAAGTACTTTTGAGAATTTTTGTTTTATTAGAATGACGTCCTTTACATTCTAATACACATGTTAAACAACAGATTATCATAAACAAAGTAAAATTCTATAACACGTAATAGAAAGATAAGTACTTACAAATAATCCGCACTTCTAAAGTAAGACGGTTAAAACATGTTTAACTACGGAAATATATACTAGAGCCAAGAAAACTAAATGTTTAGGCCCAAGCAAAGTCAGGTATTTCCATTAATGGGGCAACGTCCTTTATGCCATGGAAAGTAAGATCATTTTCTTCCACATAGTGGGACTCTCGTTCGAGAGTCTTCCGGTACCTTTTGTAGCTCGCAACTACTTTGGAACTAGCCTTGCATTGCTTGAACCAATTTCAGTTAAATCCACATCTTAAACAAGGCGCAATTACGTCTGCAGCTTATTATAACGGAAGTATTGCATTTCTGCACAAAAACTTCCACATCAAAGACCCTTCAATTGTGCTCAAGTACTTTTGAGTCAAAAATAAAATGTCAAATCCGAGTCGAATTAGTTAAATCAAAGTCCGGACAACTATTTGGTCAAGACCCGCTCCATTGGGTTAACTAGGTCATCGTTTGGTCAAGACCCGGTCCATTGGGTTGACTAGATCACGGTTAAGAATAGTGCACATATATGGTCCATTATATATGAAGTACTCAGGCCCATTGATAATAATCCTGAAAATTAGCATATAGGCCCAAATGTATTGTTAACCCTAAAATTGGAAGATTCATCGTCCACTTTTGGTGATCAGCAAGACCATGTCCGATGATGATGAAACTTTAACAGAAGATTCATAAAAATGTTTCTCCAAACATAATAAAATTTCAAGGTAATCCAATGGATAGATAAAAATATATTCATGAAGCCGTATGACTGTTCTAATTATCATTTCTGTGGACACAGCTGGAGATATCACGTACTTTGGAGTACTTCCCATGGTTGGATATTTATGAAATTTTTACAGTAGTGCAACAATAACCATATGTAACACATACCAAAAGTACAGCATAATCCAAGGGTTGGAATTCTAAAATATTAGGTTTCTCGGTGGTGTTATAAACTAGGGTTTTTATGAATTTACACAGATTCATTAAAATCAGTTTTTAGAGATTGCATCATATCCCGATTTGATTGAAATTTTAAAGGTGTAAGTAATACCTAATTGGGTTGAACATATTAAAATTTCATGAAAATCTAACGGTGAAATTTCTATGTTTGATTATCATACATTCGTGAAACCCTAATTTAAACTATGAAAACAAAATTCTTTTGTTAAAAGGGGAATACCTGGCAAACCATCCATAATATGAAAATATAAGATCAGAATCATGCTAATCTTCAAGAATCCATCGATTGAGCTTAACAAAGAAGGCGCGTTCTTGAAAATCAAACAACATCAGCAGTACATCGTTGAAGGATTTTTTTTTTTTCTTTACGGCTGCTAGGGCTAGAGTATCGTGCTAATAACGTGATTAGGGATAAATCACCTAGATAGAAGGTGTAGTGTTCCTTTATATATGGTTAAGGGAAAAACCCATATGGACCGCACATCCATGGGCCGCAGGCCCTATAACACTTACAGACTTCTAATATTGTTTGTTTTTATTGACTTGTTTAAGTCTGACTCATTATATTTGAATCTAAGATATTACGGCATATTCATAAGTTTTATATCCTACCTAAATTTGGCCCGATAAAAAAATAATTTCGGCGGATGTTATATAGTAAAATCGGAAAACCCTTTATAAAAGAAGACTGTTTTACCCTTTTTCAATTAGTTGCTAATTACATGATTAAAGTCTAAACAAGATTAATTAGTTTTAATTCTCATATTAAAACAAGATTAAAAATGATCAAACATGATCAAACATGAGAATCACCCAAGTTTTTTTAACCAAAATCTTGATTCTGAACAACCGACAATCGGTCTATATATATACACACTTAAGCCGATTATGTGCTTGGGTTCTCGAACAATCGGTAAATGTTATTATCCAAATAAGCCGATTGTTGTTAATCTACCCAGAAATTTAAACAAATTAATCAGTGTATCTATGCACATTTTTTGACCGATAGTTGAAATATAATCGGTGTAAATTAATGAACATATAGGACGATTATGTATGCACAGGAGATTCATGTACCTGAGCATTCTTAATCGGTGTATCCGAATACCATCATCTAACGATTTAGGAACTCAATTTTTTTATCGGTAGTTAAAACCAAATATGGAGAACGATTACTGACCATGGCCAGACAATCGTTCGATATATACAATAGTGTAAACCGATTCGGTAATGTTTTTGAGTAATATTTAATCACGATGTTCGATATCGAAAACCGTGTGACTTTAATTATGCCAATACACTGTATGTACACGGTATGTCCACATACTTGCATGCATGCCAAGCGTTTTTATTGAAATAAATCCCAATAAATTTTAATAAAGGGCCTTAGGTTGCTTTTGGGTTATAAATAGGTTAGGTTATTAGAGAGAAAGCATCAATTTTTATTTTCTAAAATCATCTGAGAATAGAGAGATATATAAGTTTTAAGGTTCAACAATGGCTGTCAAGAGTGAGTTGAAGATATTGTTGAAGAAAATGTATGATGCTTTGGATGAATACAAAGAAGAGGAAACCGCGAGGGCTGAAAAGGAAGGTGTTGATCCAATAAGAATGTGGAAAGTTGGTGGCTTTTTGGTGAACATTCCTGGTCTTAATATGAAGATCAAGGACAGTTTTGATTCGGTGAATATTGAGAAGAAGTTGGTCCGCTTCTTTGTCAATCATTCTGAGGAGTTATCCCAACCCAATTCGCGTCTCTGTCTTATTATTGGTGAATTCCTTCAGATATATACGGATTCTCCTAACAAAGATTTAGGGGTTGCAGTCTTGGGTCCCAAAGTAATCACTGTAGGGACTCCTCCAATTCGAACTTTCTCTACCCATATTGGAGGTGTGCCTGTATTTGGAATGGTTAGAGATGGCATGGATAAAGCAGCATCCATTAAGGGAGAGGGAGAACAAGCCTCGACCAGTGGGGTTAAAAGGAAGCACTAGAGGAGACGGTGAACAAGGGGTCTTTTTAATTTTATGTTTTATGAATTGTTTTTATGATTTTACTTGAGGGTTTGTTGTTTTCTATTCTACCAATTTAAGGAACAATCGGTGTATCAGTAAACCTATTTCTAACGATTATGGTTGTTGTTCTGTATAATCGGCGTTAGAGTTTTTGATAGTCTAACGATTTTGTACACTGAAAAAGCCCTGAGTAAAATTGTCATATAGTCCTTATATATATATATATATATATATAGATAAACCGATTATATCCAATAAAAACTGGCAGAAATTTAAGGACTGAAGCTTCATTCATTGATTTAGGAAATTGAATACATGGTTTAGGAAATTTTAAAATTACATAATCTAGTAGGTCCAAACTAGCCTGTCATCCATTAATACTTCATCAATGAATCTCGGAGCACGTCTCTTCAACACGTTTGTGAGTGTAGAAAATGCTTTCTACAAATAAAAGCATCCTAGAGGTGAGGCTACGTAAGAAGACTATCAGTGAGAAGTACATAATCATCAGCATAAGTTTTGGGTTTATCGCCGTGCATAGGAGATCAGCGGGTGGAACGCCAAGGACCACATTAGCGTACAATGCCGCTGAGGCTATATCAACAAATGTTGCTGAAGCTACATCAACGCGTATCGTCAGAAGAATGGAAGAGCGAACTGTGATCAGCGAGTAAATGACACTTCACCGACAAGAAGCTGAGAAGTAGTTGAGCATTTATGGGAAGATCAGAGTGGCCAGGTTGTCAGAGTTGACTCGTTGACTCAGTGGGATCCGCATCAGCAATCCTTATCCAGTAGAAGACTAGTCCGCTGAAGTTAGAAGAATGGAAACTGAGGTTGCCGACCATGCTTGTTGGCGGAAGAAGACACATGATTATTGGGTGTTGGAGTGTATTCGCTATGTGGCGCCAAGCTAAGGCCGGTGTAACTTAGCTTTCCCTAGGAGGAGATACACCATAGAAGAACTCTAGCATAGGATTCCCTTTGAGGGTAGTATAGTAAATCCATCAAGTAGGTCTCATATAAATAACAATGTAACCCTAAAAGAAATGGATGGTCTCTACTACTTTCTCTCACTACCCCCATCTCCTTCTCTACTACTATCCTCTACTCAAGAACATGAAGAACACTTGAAGTTCTCATGGAAATCCATGTAATAGTACCACCTTAAATCATTAATAAATCCTTGTGTTTATGTGTATCTCATGTATGATTATTGGGTGTATTGGTAAAATCTCTCCATGGGGATTTTACCAATTACAACGTTATAACACTTCTTGAAAGCGTATGGTTGTCGGCCTTGGTGTACTTCCCATATAACCGCGAATCTCGCTTTCTAAAATTAAACAGTGAAAGAAAAGCATGAAGTTAGCTAGTATGCAAGAATGTAACAATGAAACAAATACAAACATGTCTCGATACTCACTTTCCACCTACTAGATCGTTGGGGATGATGGTTAACCATTTCCATAATTCTAACGTACTCTCGCATATCCATCTTCATGTGATCGAATCGAAAGCTCAACATGCTTGAATTTCGTTGTTTTCGATTCCCGTTGCGCTCTACAAAGACTTCTTTGACCCTCTTCCAAAACATAGTGCGGAGTTCATTGGGTCATTCACGTAGGACATACGCGAATGATTTCACTAGATCTAAGTCTTCTTGCGCGTCCCAATTCCCCCATCCCCCCATTATCTCCTATTGAATTGAAAAAAAAAAAACTAATGGAGGAAGTAGAACTTCAAGTTGAGATGGAGGGTATGTGTGTGGGGAGGTTCTCTTATATAGATGTGATCCCAACGGCTCTTTTCTTGGGAAAACAATCAACAATCGGTATATATTTTGAACAAATGACGCCAATTTTAATGCTGCCCCAAATTTTAAATAAACAATCGGTTAATAAATAAGTCCACAAGAGCCGATATTTGAATAATTAAAAGAAAAGTATTGGACAATGAAGCATCGGTTGAACATTTTAAAATAACAGCCGATTATTTAACAACCCCAAATAGAAAATAAAATCGGTTTACAATGCAGTCAACTGAAGGCCGATTGTAACGACAATCGGCCTACAAGATGAAATATAAACGCCGATTATGTCTATGAAAAATACTTTAACGAATTTAACCTTACACAAACAGATATTTAATCAACCAATATAACATTTTGCGATAAAAATCTTGAGAAGACGGTAATGTTTTTCGTACTTGAAGATCTTCCCCTTAATTCGTTGCCATTCTTTCAAAGCCCTGGACAAATTTCATCATCGCTATTTTCCGAATGTTGAGCTCGGATCGACATAACCAAGGGCATAAATTCGTCGACTCTTTTATGTATTTTTCTCCATCGAAACCCCAACGCATTCTGATCTCGTACAACTTGGCTTTTAGGTTCATCAATTTTGAATTCTTAGTCCATAATTGTGGATAATTCACTTTAACACGATTTCGTTTCATTTCAGCAGGGGTCGGATAGAAAATCATATAGTTTTTACAAAGACATAAATCTTCTTCCAACGTAAATTTGGGACGTGGTTTAGGTCCATCGGGTAATGAGTCTAGAGGATTTCTATAGGGTTTTCGAACCTTATTAGATGACGACGAAGAAGAAGAAGTTGTAGATGATTTGCATCGCTTAACTACTGGGTTACCATAATGTCAAGGGGGAGTAGGATACAATCTCTTAAATGGAGGGGGAGTGAATAGAAGAGGTGATTTATCTGATTTTTTGGTGTAGTAGTAGTTATTGATTATCTCCCTAGTTATGTTTCGAGTTTCGGGAGTAGGAGACGTTGGAGGAGTACCGGTAGGTAGAAGATGAAGGTTTAGCCATTTTGGGGGTTGGAAACACGATTTTAAATTTTTTGAGGAGTATAGGTAGCATAGTACTAAGAGTTCTCTATGTCCTTTTATAGATGAACGCCCCAACGGCTATTTGTTTCAAAAATCTGAGCATAATCGGCGTTACCTATTAGTAACACACGCCGATTGTGGAGCACAGGAGTTTGAAACATTTGATTACCTGTATTCGTTGTACAAAAACTTACAAATACAACGACTGTGTTTAATCGGCCAACACTGGAGATTGTATTAACCGATTATTATCCTGAAATACACTAACTACTATCACATGGTTATGGAACAAAATAGGAAGCATCAATACATGAACAAACATAACAACCATACATTCATAACCAGAAATTCAACGATTTAAGTCTACGACTCTTAAAAGCCATAATTTGTTCACCATCATAGATGTCCATAACATAAAATAAACTCTAAAATAAGAACACACAATACCAAAACTCATAATAAAACTCAACCAGTGAAACCAGTTCCAAACCATGTTCGACTGCGGATTAGTTCCCAGCTCGGTCCGCCATTGGCCTCAACAAGTGGACGGAGACGTGCA
This sequence comes from Papaver nudicaule, assembly GCA_023529015.1. Lineage (NCBI taxonomy): Eukaryota > Viridiplantae > Streptophyta > Magnoliopsida > Ranunculales > Papaveraceae > Papaver > Papaver nudicaule. The sequence continues at coordinate 3,263 of JAJJMA010205213.1, read as the reverse complement.
ACTTCAGCACAAAGTGTACAACCACAAAGAAAAATATCCACAACCTCACCAACCCTCTTTCTTTTAAGATTACGAGGTACTTTTGCTTGCCATTCATCATGATCGACAAATCTTTCGACTTGGGGAGGAAGAAAATCCTGATAATCCCTACGCAGGCCAGGAGAATTTTCCCCACACAAATGTCGTGGTCGTGGAAGAGGAGGATCAATGTGTTCATCCCTTTGACGTCTTGTTTCAATCACGCGTGGATCATCCTCACGAATTGGTGCTGGGGGTTCGTGGTAAAGCACAAGTGCAAGGTTCGATTCATCATCACGAATTGGTGGTGGGGGAGGGCGATCAATGAGTTCGTTCCTTTGACGTCGTGTTTCAATCACAAGTGGATGATCAAGGCGCATTGGTAGTGGGGAAGGTTGATAAATCACAAGAGCAAGGTTCGATTCATCATCGCGAATTGGTGTTGGTTGAACTACAACACATGGTTCAGTGGGTATTGGTTGAGCACTTGATTTTGGTTCCCTGTTACATAAACACGATGGAAACGGCTTAAATATCTCACCTATTAAGAGATTAATCGGTCTATATACATTCATACATAAAACGATTTACCATAATCGGTGCATGTATTGATTAATAAGAACCGAAAAATAGAAGAAAGTTCAAAACTTTCTGAGAGAACCAGAATCGGTAAACCTACAACCAATTATCTAACGATTACTTAAGTTTAACATATATGGACCTGTCATCCAGAATCAGTGTTTAATATACATATCATAAAACGATTTTAATATGCCAGTAACGATTTGGGTAGGTTCAAAAAAATCAGAGATAAAACAATCGGTATCTAAAGTACTTAATATTCAACGATTGTTACTGTGAATAATAATCGTTAGTTAATTATAACACAGAAAAACGATTGTTGTTCGAGACCAACAACAATCGGTATATATTTGCAACTATATACAACGATTCTGGGTGGAAATGAAGGGTTTCGATTCTGCCATTTACGTGTAGAAATCAATTAAATTGTAACCATCTGTTAGTTTTACATACTTGACTGTTATCGACATAGTGTAAGCTTGCTTTGTTGATTTTGAGGATATGATGAAATTAGGGTTTGTTGAACTAAAAAAAAAAGGTGTTCTGAAAACCTAGAAGTAGAAGAAGAAGAGAAGAACACATATATATGATTGAAATGAAATAAAAAAGTGATTAAAAAAATAATGATTATGATTAGGAAAATCATAGTTCTAATTAAGTGTAATGCAAAGGGTAATCTAGTATATTCCACTCTTTTTTGACACCCCATAACAACTATCCCTAGATAGGTTTAAATTTTCATGGGGCCAAATACTCACTCATGGGGCCAAATTTAATTAGGTTTTATATAATTAGATTATATATTTTTTTTTTATCAAGACACATAAAATGTGTGTAAGCGAATGCAACTTAAAACGAAGACAAATGTTCTAATAAGAACAATAACACAACATAATCTCTAGCAAAGACAAAAGCACACAAGAGAGAACTAAGTCATAAAAAACTTTAGACAACAAAGAGCAATACCGCTACTTCAAGCTTGCGAATTAAACCAAGAACTCCAACCACTTTAACGCATCTCGTCAAGATCTTTTAGATTTAAACCCTTGTGATTATTCGCAAGATCACCAAACATCTTTCGACGACTTCCTTCGAAGATGGAAAACTTAAGCCCCATTCGCAACCAAAATCTAAGAGCTTGTTTGTTGAAATTTCATCAGGAGATGCAATAGATTTTGGAACACAAGTCGTTTATGCACTCAAAGTGCCATTTGGGAAAAGACCTGTCGCTTTAGGCTTACGACTCACTTTTTTGTTAGATGCCAAAATTGGTTCGGACAAAGGCGGACTTTGGATGTTAATCTCCTAATCATCCACAACCAACGCCAAAGTTGCAACCCCCTCCTCCTCTTCAAGACCAACGAATCTATTTTGGTTTTCAAAACCAGGTGGAATGGACGGATCAGAGGAAGTAGAGCTTGCACCTTCAGAAACCCGAAGAGGCACATTCTTCAACTTAATTGCATTCTTGTTCCTTTTATAGTAGGTTTTCCACTTCTCTGCATCTTGTTGAGAGGGTAGGTCCATAGTTCCTTCCCTTTCGTCTAACATCTCACCAACGAGCAGGTTAGCATCAACACAAGCAATCTCCTCGTTTCCTTGCACCAAGGAATTTTCCATTCTCTAAACTCTCTTCCATTACCTCAACACCTATCTTCTTCACTTTTGGAACCCATACCATCTTGCTTACCTTTGGACATTTAGCGTTTGAGTGCCCAAAAGTGACACAAGTCTCGCATCTAGGAGATTTCCAAGTATATTCAACCGAAACCTTAAACTCCTTGCCATCAAATACAACTGGAATGAAATCAGAAAAATCACTGTTAGCTTCCATTTCCACACATACTCTAGCATACTTCATTCTTGTTCTAGATAGAGTGAACTTATCATAAAACAGGGGAACTCCAACAACACTTGCAATCATACTCAAACCTTTTGCATTCCAAAGATGTGTTGGAACATTCCTCAAGTTCATCCAAACATGAATAATCTTCAATTCCATAATATCTTGCTCTATGAAAAGTTGCCAAGGAAGAATTAAGAATAACCTCTTTGCAATAGTAATGAAACCAAAATCCATGGCGGCTATTTTATCTTCCTCCAAATCTAACTCAAAAATGAACAATAAATCTTCATGAAGCGACAATCGAAATTTTCCTTTGAGCTTCCAAGCATTTTTCCATAGTTTCCTTGACAAAATTAAAATCAACTCTACTACTACCCACAAAATATCCAACCAAAAATTTCTCACAAACCCTAAGTTCATCAACCAAATCGGATGAAGAGATGATGGATTTCGACTTACCGTTGATCGATTGAGGTTTGTGGAATGATAGCTTGCACGAGGAATCAAAAATTTCGCTTCCGTCTTTGTTTTCCCCAACTAAACCATTTCTCCAATTTCCAATTTTAGGGTTAGGGTTTGTATTTCCACCCTTTTCACCAATCTCCGAGGAAGATACAACGTTCCCCTCCAATCCACCACACGAATAATGCTTAGTACCCATCGCGCCATTTGCTCCCTGAAGAAGACTTATACATCAATGGCGGAAAATCCTCCATATTATTCCTATTCTCTTTGCTCATTAGAAACTATTCTCTAACCTACAAACACCCAATTAACTACCTTAATCTTGTAGGGCAAGAAGAGGAATCAAATGCAA
>JAJJMA010205212.1:0-10002 GCA_023529015.1 Papaver nudicaule | reverse complement strand
ATAGTCATAGTCCAAAAGGACTTCGAGATGACGACCAACCTTTATGCAAGGATACACATATGTGTAGAGGATTGAGATTGTATCTTGCAGAAGGTCATCTATTTATAGTGATCACCAAGGGAGGCTTTGCTTAAAGTTTAGCAACCTTGAGTAGGGCTCAAGTAAGTTCCGGAACTAAGAAGGTCCATAACTTGATTACCCATTCTCAATCTTCAAAGAACTTTGGACTAAGCCAAAAGTTAAAGAAGACTCAACCTTGTTTGAAGGTTCGCGACTTCTGGTCCAATTCTTGTTTGGACATCGCTTTGCGACTTCTGGTCCAAATACTTAGTTTGAACATCGCTTGGATTAAGTTGTTGAATTCCATGGGCCAAGTAATGACAAGTACGAGAACTAATCATGCCTAGACCGAAAACTTTAATGATATGAAAGTTTGGAAGTTTTCTCATAGCTTATATGAACGCGTTCATAGAGTAGTCAATAGAGTTCAGGAGAATTCAGGAACTTGTATGTACGTGTTCATACAAACTTTTTGCTCGTTCTCTGAAATGCCATACAAACACATGTACGCGTTCACCGTTGTGGTCTATTTCAAGAGACAATCCAAAATACTCTACCTATACAAATTATCACGAGTGTGACAAATGCAAAGGCGGAAATCCTAAAATACCTTAGGATCATATAAACAACATCCACTACGCCACATGCCCGGATTTGTGACATTTTATTTTTCGCATATGCAACGTTTTTTGACGTTGCGCACGTGGCAACGTCAAATAACGTTGCGCAATTTTTTTTTAACGTTGCTTTAAATATTTATTAATATATATTAATTAGGCAATGTTATAACGTTGCTAGTAACGTTGCGCCTTAGAGGGCTAATATGTCATTTTACTGGAAAATAGAATTTCCATCGTTTATAATTCATTTTATCAATTTCTTTACCTTATCTTCTTCGCGAGCTAGAAAGAGAGAAAATAGGGAGAAAAGAAGGAGAACGAGGGAAGAAGAAAACCAGAAGGAAAAAAAAGGGGAGATCGAGTGAAATAGTTTTAAATCGGGTAAACTAGGTATAGATCGAGTGTTCTTGGAGATGATGCAACATTATTGAAGCTAATAGAACTCGATTTGCAGTAGACCTAGGGTTTTTTTTCATAGATGAAAAAGGGTAAGTTCTCTGTTTCCATCTCAAAATCTTTAGGGTTTTCGTCAAATCCGTTTTAATCTCAAAGAAAACCCCTCTTTTATTACAATTTATGTTCAATTAAATCCGTTTTAATTTGTTTTGATTTTTAGGGTTTTCGTCAAAATCTTTAGCTAGATTAGCTCATGATTGACTACTGCTAAGTTGATTGTTTTTTCGTTTTTACGGTTTGAAAATCTTGAGATATTCGTTGGTGCCTTCGATCTATTCAGATCTAACATCTCTACTGATCCTAAGGATTATACCATTATCAAAGAAGGAGAAGCTGAGATTCTTATGCATGCAAATAATGAAGTCTTTTATAACAAAACCCAGGTATTGATTTTGATTTGATTTTCATGGGTTTTCAATGTTTTTCCCTAATTCAATAAGTACTAATTAATCTAGGGTTTTCTGTTTGTGTAAAAAAAGGATGATTTTTATGAGATTTTTCTAGTTATTAGTTGCTTAAGTGAACAGATTCATAGCTGTTCGACCAATTTAGGTATTTAAACCGACATTGAATGTGGTATGAATAATGATTTCAATGAGAATATGGTATGTTGTTAGAGGGGGAACTATGAGCATATCATCCTTGTGGTAAAGAGGGCTTTTCAGTTAAAAGCTGAGTTTTTTTTATTTTGTTGTGTTAAACAAGGTACTGGGGCTGCATAGTTGGGACTTGAAATAATTTGTAGTAGTCGGCTGTTGAGGTATCTGCAGATGTTGCGATCTTCTTAATTTGAAGAACACGTAGAGCCATCTACAGAACCAGCCAATGTTTCAGAGGAACCCATCAAGGTGACAGATGGGAAAGGGCGAGAATTGAAGCCAGCCAGAGTGCTTGAGGTACTTTCTCTATCTATCTTTAGGCATCAACATTTTACTATTTTTAAAGTTTTGACAGTTCTCTAATCATTTCATCCCCTTTTTTCTGGCTTTGCAGGCTTTAGCTGCTTCGGGGTTAAGATCTATTCGATATGCACGTGAAGTGGGGGTTAAGATCTATCCGATATGCACGTGAAGTGGAAAAAATCGGTCAAGTCGTAGCCCTAGACAATGATAAAGGTGACCTTCACCTGTTGGATGTTAACTTTTCTGTTTTGATACTTGTTTTCTGTTGATATTCCACATTGCTATTTTATGAATCATTTGATATTCCACCATGTAAATCATGCAACTGAAATGAAAATCGAGCAAGAATATGTTTGTTTGCAGCATCTGTTGAAGCTTGCAGGAGAAACATAAAATTCAATGGTTCAGTGGCTACTGCCAAGGTGGAATCTCATTTAACTGACGCTCGTGTTTTTATGCTTTCCCACCCCAAAGAATTTGATGTGGTAAGTCGTTTAGATGCCATTGTATATGTGACTCTTAAAAGTTTTCTTGAAACATGTTGGGAAAATGCCATTACCAAACTTGTAATTCTCTGTGGTCATGACGTGGCTTTTCAGGTTGATCTCGATCCTTATGGTTCACCTTCCGTGTTCTTGGATTCGGCTGTTCAATCTGTTGCAGATGGAGGCATATTGATGTGCACGACAACTGATATGGCAGTGCTTTGTGGGGGCAATGGGGAGGTCTGCTATGCGAAGTAAATCTTCTTGCTTCCTTATTACGTTTCAATTGAGTTGAGGAATATACATGTTCTATACTCTTCTTCATTTTTGCTTTGGAATTTGGAGCAAAAATTATGGTTTTAAATTGTCTAATGATTTGTATTGGAATTAGATATGGTTCTTATCCCTTGAGAGGAAAATATTGCCATGAGATGGCGCTGAGAATTGTCCTAGCCTGCATTGAGGTACTGCTGCGTTCATCAGCTTACTGATCTTCTTTCATATTAGTGTGTTCAATTGCAATTCACTGTACTGTCCGAGTTCTAGATAACGCCAACTGGATGCAATACTCATGGATGACTGCAACAGGTCAGTTTAAGCTTGCAATACTCATGGATGACTTCAAGCAGAGAACGCACCCAACTGACCAACTTCATAACAGGCAAGATGGTAATGTTAGCGTGTTCATCTCTCTGTTTCATTTAATCATTTTTATGTGAATATAGCATTTAGACAGTCCAATCGAAATGACCGTCACAAGGTGGTCACTTATGGGCATATTTTATTTTGAACATGGCAGGGCATTGCCATTGATGGAAGATACCATTATTCTTATGACTTGGTTTTCATGAAGTTTGTTTATTTTGTTTATATCACTTTCAGAACCTAGATAGCCTTGTGAAAGCATAAGGTTGGAGATCGGATGGCCACCAGGGGTTCCGTTTGTTCATCCTCACGGCTTACCGAATAAGGCGAAGCTTTATTGTTCATGAGTTAAGAGTTTCCCTGCAATCTGGGTTGTTTTGCAATCTATTAACCAGGTTTAATTTTATAGCCTTTTACCTGAAGATTGTTTCACTTTATGTTTTTTCACATACTCATAGTAATTAATGTACAACTTTATTTGGTTGGGCGGCATTTTGGAATTGCTTGTCATGATATTTTGCTTCTGTAGGGTGGACATAGGGTAAAGAAGTACAGGGGAATGGGATCCCTTGAAGCCATGACAAAAGGGAGTGACTCCCGATACTTGGGCGACAAATCAAAGCAGGATGATGAGGACAAATCCCCTGTCAAAGTTACAGAAGCTGCTGAAAAGGTCAGTTTGATCTTAAATATTAGATGTTTAATGATGTACTGTTTAGCTTAGCTGCTTGCATTGACAATTGTTAGTTAGTCGATATGCTCTCTGGTAAGTCATCCATGTAGAATAGCAGTTATTTATCATAGTTCCCTTTCGCGAAGCATCACTTATGTATACTTCAGAGTTGTTTTCTGAATGCAAATGGTATCTAACCTTCATTTTGACACAGGTTTCCTTGTTAGAAAAAACTATAAAGCAAGAGCTAATCTTCCCCATTTACCATGTTGCAGTTTGTAAACATCTGGACACTTCGAGAGTACTTGGATTCATAGATTCTTACTGTATTTGTAATAATAATGGAATTTGAAATGCAATTTTTATAATACAGGAATATATAAAATATAATATTTGGTATTTTTTTATACGGTATTTTTTTATACGGTATTTAGTTTTTTTTTTATTCTAATTAAAAAATCCGCAACGTTTATAGGCGTTGCCTAAATTACAGAAAACGTTGCTCTAAATAAATTCTGCAACGTTACTTACGTTGCTTTAAATAAAAAAGTGCAACGGAAGATGCAACGTTACTTCCGTTGCTTTAATTAATTAGAGCAACGTTATAGACGTCACGAAAAATTTGTAACGCCGTATTTGCAACGCTAATAGACGTTGCTTTAATTCTGCGCAACGTCTATAAGCGTTACAAACAGGCCCCTGTGGCGTAGTGATCATAGACTATTGGTATGATAGAAATGGTAAATACGATACGGAAAGGAAAATCCTTTCTAACCTTTAGCGAGGACGTTATGATTTATCAGGTAGTAAGCTTCGGTCTTCGTCTTCATCAGTCTTCGTCTTGATTACCTAAAACTATCCTAGTCCGAGGTTGTTGAGTAAACTTATCAAGGATTGTGTTTTTTGTCTCATAAACTTGACAACTGACTTGAGATAGCAATATCATTGGGTTCAACCGAGCAATGCTCTAACAGGGACTGCTACACCTTGGACTGAGACTCACCCACTGCATCATTATCTCCACCAAGGTCTTGGTATTGGTTATCACCACCAACTTCCTCTTCATCCTGGTCGAGATCCTCAATATTATCCGGATTCTCCTGATCATCATCCCCTTCACCCTCGGGCTCACCATCATTATCAGGACTATTAGCCTCATCATCATTGGTCTCAAACTGTTTGGCTTTTTTAGTAACTTATGAAACAAAGCATACAGGGAACGAGTTAGGGGCAAAAACAATATATAAACTAAACAAGTTTAAACCAATTATAATAACACGTACCCTGTTAGCTTCTGGATGGTCACCTTCTTCTGCCTCAGCAACTTCAGAGTTGGTCTGAACTCCCTCTGATGATTTCTGCAAGTCAAAATAAAGCTCAGTAAGAAAGGACATAAAATTCATAAAGAACTTAAACAAAAGTTTTATGCGCATATTATAATATATACCTGAGAATAATCAAAACCAAAACCTTTGAAATGAAAGGCCCAAGCACAATAATCCTTGTAACGATCAGGATGGCACTCTCTAGGAGGCCCAGTACGGGCCTTATCATTCCATTGCCATCCCCAAGCCCAATGACCAATAATCTCAATAGGGTTAGCGTCCCACTTGTAATCATGGGTTTTCCTCAACACATCAGAAGCTGGAAGAGGAGTGGCTCAGCATTGTTCTCAGTACCTGGAACTATACCTCCCTCAAGCTCTTCTAAGAGACACACCTCACCCTTTTTCCGAGGAAGGTGCATAGGCCCCACACTCCATCTAACTCGGTTGAATTTGGACATAAAATCACCATATGTTTTGTTAAAGTTCTCAGAAGTATACCATTTCCTCTCCTCTTTCTTAGGCCTGTAAGATCTCATCCTAGCTAGACTTTTGGAACGCAACCTACACTCAGAAAGAACTCTCCACCAGTTACCATTGTAGATAAAGGCAGGACTAGTGTAAGAAGAATTACTCCAATGCATGTTGTGGGTGGCCAGAACGTCATAAAAGAAAGTATCTCCGTTCTCATAGAGAGAAATGCGCATACCAACTTCTAGTGCTCCAACAATGGTCAAAAGCCTCTGAGAATCGTAAGGATAATTCCTTATCATGTCATTAGTAAGCCAGTCTCCTTGTTCATAAAACTGAACCTCAAACCCTTGAAGATGATGACTATTTTTAAATTCTTCAAGATCATACCCTTGTAACTATTACAAGGAAAGTCTGCACGGTTCCTTTTCTTCTTGGTCTCAGTCTCAGACCCTTGATGAGAAAATTCTGGGAGCGGGGAGGGGAATTTAGGAGACGGTACTTGAGGAGATTGTGGCGGAATTGGCGAACCAGGAGAAGTTTCTATATGAGGTTTTCTCTTCCCAGAAACTGTTTTAAGGTCTTTGCCAGCAATGAAAGAGGTCGCAGCCTTCGAAATCCTAGCAACCTTTTTGGGAGGACCTTTACCAACATCATACTTCACAAAATCAGAAGGTTCAATAATATCAGATATGAGCTTGCGTGGCTCTGTAATTTCTCCCTTACTTTAAAGACGACATCACTGGGGCACAGAAAATCAAAATCAGTGATAGTGCCTCACAACCAATAGTTGGGCATAGAAATATTAAGACAATAACAGAGCCTCACAACAAACAATGGGCCACAAAAAATCAAAATAGTGCTCACAACCGATAGTGGGGCATAGAAAGATTAAGACAATAATAGAGCCTCACAACAAAGAATGGGGCACATAAAATCAAAATCATGGTAGAGCCTGACAGCCAATAGTGGGGCATAGAAAGATTAAGACAATAATAGAGCCACACAAAATAAGGGTGAGGCACAAGAAGTCTGAGGTAGTAAAGCCGCATTTCAGACGAAAAGCCTAAATCAACATTTTCACGGAATTGTAATCATAACAGAGAACAGGGGCAAAGTATATATACTTTTATATATGTTCTCTGCTGTGATTTCAATCCCACAATCACAAATAGAATACCACACACACTCATGCAGGGCAGTTAAACAAAAGACATAAACTTATTATACCCGAAATACAGAATCATCCTCATTCATTTCAACAAACCAAGAGAATCATATGGCAGGAATTAAATGCATTATATCTACAAACAATATCTTCAAAGCAACCACGAAAATAAAATATGAACCCTAACTTCAATTACCCACATGCAGATAACAAAAACCCTAATTTCAACCAAAAACCCTAAATATCGAATAATTGGGGCAAAATCAGTTGAAAACCTAAAAACTAACAAAGTATTACGTGTAGGAAACCTATCGAAATCCACTAAAAAATAAAATTATATCAATCTATGAAGGAATACTTAGATCAAAAGGAGAGAAAAACGTGAAAAAAACTCACCATTGAACGGAGAAACAACCGTATACGACGACAACAACAACAACAGTTGAGAAAATGAGCAGTACTTAATAGAAACAATGTTAGCAGGAGTAGAAGCCTTGAAGAAGAAGAAAACAAGAAAAGAGAGATTTTCCTAGGACTAATGAGTGAATAAAACCTAGAAGAATATCAGAAAAAGAATGAAAGTAAATGAGGTTTGTCTTTTTAGTTTTCATTTATAGGAAAAGGATAAGGAAAGCTAACTGGCACGGATTCTAAAGAGAAACAAATGCAACGTGGGATAATGGAGGACGTGTAATTATGTCGTTCCCATTCTGCCCTTGGGGCAACCCAAACCCGAATGCAAACCGACAGGGGCAAACTGTTGGTACAAAGTACATACCGCCCACTTGTAAGCATCTGAAAAGTAGGATTATGCAGGTTAATCACGGTAGAAGTGCAACACTGGATAAGATCGGAGGACCTTTATCTCATCTCGAGTAAGGACCCAGACAGAGGGTTAAGATCTAAGGAACCTTTATCCCATCTCGAGTAAAGACCCAGATGAAGGGTTGAGATCCATACATAGCTGAACTGACGGGACAAGACCTCTAGGACAGCTGTTCGGCATGGGAATCACCCAACTACCCACATTAAATGCCCTGGTCAGAGTTAGTTAGAGGTCAAAAGGCACGTGTTGTATCCCCGGTGGAGCAACGTATGAGCGGCCGCACTTAGAAGAAGACTTCACATAGAAGAAAGCGAAGTACCGCAGCCTCAGACCTAAAGGCAGCACTAGATGGAGAGATCTGAGGGGCCCACAAGGTATGAACAGTAAGATCTGAGAACCGCCATGACTCATCTATAAATACCAAGCTCGGTAGTATGAGCAGGGGACATATGTTTTTGGAGAAGGAAGTGAGAGAAAGAACCTAAAGCACTCAGTAGTCTCATGATCTAGATCCCCTTGTATTGTATCCATTACTCAAAGTCACTGAAACTAGTTGTTGTATTACTTATACCCCTTTATATGAATATTATGGATAATAGTTGGTAGAATCAATCTTGTGTTAATGTTATTGGTTATTACATGCACGTTCCATTGCGTATTATCTTATCATATTGAGTGATTTTAAGAACTCAATATCACTTATACCTTGTATGTTTGTATCCTAAGGTGAGACCACTTTTTGGTACAAACACAATTTTTCACAGTTTCATTTATCACTTCTATGAAACCACCCTCATTCAGAGCTTGATTGAGAGTTTCGCTGACAACTTCCTTTTCATTTTCATTACATTCTTGTTCAACTTTTTTTTTTTTTTTTTTTTTTTTTTTGCTTCTTCCACAATTTTCCCTTGTTCCTTGTTTTTTTCCTTTTTTTTCCCTTTTTTTTAGGTCTATGTTTTTTTACCTGAAGGTAATGTAGCAAAAAATCACAATCCAGCATATACATTTTCCATTCACTATTTGTCCAATCTTGCAAATATATACGTTCTCCACCAAATTTTATGCCAGATAGGTTGTGAAATTCAATGGAGTAAAACCTAACTTAAACCCTGGAAAATGAAATGTGTGTATGGTATACCACCACCCATCGGATATCATATTGATAAATCTTGCATATTTAAGTTTCAGATACTCAATTTTAAAGATTATAGCAAACCCACAAAGCCTGATTATCTCTTTATAGCTTGTGCATTACTAAAAACAATTTGACGTAGTTCATGATACCATTTTGTGCCTCCCATAGGTCTCTCTAAGTGTATTGGCGATGTGCTTGTGTAGATGTGTAAAATCTGCTTAGAGATCTAACACATCAAAGTCATTCGATCGATTACACTAAAGCAAGTTCTATACACAAAATAGAATAAGAGTTAAACACTAAATTACCCTTAGTATGGATGAGATTCATAAGTAGAAACTAGACTTTGTATTGATTATGTTTTGATTACAAATTCTCTAAGTGATTATACTACTTGGAATTGAGCTCCTGGACCGGAGGAGATTAGGGCTCGAAGGCTAACTAATTCTCTCACCAAAGTCTCCCATGTCTTATTAAAAATTCCATCCCCCACAACTGAATATGGGCTCACTTTATATAGGCGAAATGTAAACTAGTTTACAGCTAATAAAACAAACTGTACAATCGAGACATGGCTGTCAGTTAGTGTTTGGTAGATTGGTTTCTCCCTGGAAGTGTAGCATGGCATCGAGAGGTTTTATTGATCTTATTTGAGTTAATTGCTTCTTCGATGCATGCTCTCTTTGGTGGTGTAGCTCGATCCTTATCTTCAGTGGTGTAGCTCGATCGAGATGAATCCTAAGTCATGGGTCTGACAGTTCTTTATTTGTTCTGGCGATTATTAATGTCCTAACAATTACTCCTGCTTCGCAATCTCCTTCGTTGGATTGAGGTCTTCTTTACACGTGTTCAGTTTCAATCACTTGATTAGACAACACAGTTCGTACGATAGGACTTTGACTATCTTCTGTGTTTGCTCATAGGTTATGCTATTTTACTTCCTTTCTCGGATGATGACACGTAGCTCGATGAAATTACACCCCTATAGTTTGCCTCTTTCCTTATCCGGGAATCAAAGATTCTGGATAAGGAAAACTTTGATATTCTCCTTCGACATGCGTCCCACGTCATTACTTCCATGAGTGACACACATTATGGATGCACTCTGAAATCTTCGCCACTTTTTACCTTCTGACAGGAAGCATTGGTTCGTCTTCCTTTACTTAAATTCAGAGTCTCCCCTCTTATTTCTTTATATGTTACTTTGATATGAATTTATTCTTGCTCTATGTATTCC
>JAJJMA010205202.1:0-16955 GCA_023529015.1 Papaver nudicaule | reverse complement strand
TTCAAGTCTAATTTCACTGTCATGAATCCTATGAACACTTCTTTGCTTTGATTTTCACTGTCACGCACAATTCGTTCAAAACAAAAACCACACCTTCTGTCCCATGAATTCCATCCAAGTCTCTGCAAACTTCATTCAATCATCCACTCCATTCTTAATGGACACATTTCAATTATCTAATCCTAAAACGCGTTCATTCCATCTCTGCAATTCTATCAGAGAAAGGAGAAAAAAAGAACAGAAAAAAATTGATAGACGTAAGAAAAACCAACTTACAATTTTACCACCAACTCCATTAATACACCATGAATCCCCTTATACTCAAACAAAGTATCAAGCTTTAGATGAAGTAATCAAAGAGATTAAAAGCTCCATTAAGCGCGGTATACATATCGATGCACAGATTTTTTCTTCTCTTCTTGAAACATGTTTTCAGTTGGAATCAGTTAACCATGGCATTCAAGTACACCATCTTATTCCTGCGGATGTTTTGCGAAAGAGTATAAATTTGTCATCGAAGCTTCTACGGTTATATGCATCTTGTGGACTTGTTGATAATGCTCATCAGTTGTTTGATGAAATGCCGAAGACAAATACGTCTGCGTTTCCTTGGAATTCTCTTATATCTGGGTATGCTGAATTGGGTCGATATGAAGATGCAATGGCTCTTTATTTTCAAATGGAGGAAGAAAATGTTGAACCTGATCAGTTCACTTTTCCTCGGGTGTTGAAAGCTTGTGCTGGGATTGGTTCGATTAGCATTGGTGAAGCGATTCATCGTGATGTGGTACGGTTTGGTTTTGGTTATGATGTGTTTGTTTTAAATGCACTTGTTGATATGTATGCTAAATGTGGTGATATTGTAAAAGCAAGAAAAATCTTTGGTAAAATCAAACAGCGAGACTCTGTTTCGTGGAACTCGATCTTAACAAGTTATGTTCGTCATGGTCTTTTAGATGATGCCGTTGGCATTTTACGTGAAATGCTTCTCAATGGATTTGAGCCGGATTCAGTTACAGTGTCTAGTATTCTTGCAGGGTTTCCATTATCAAAACTCGGAGGAGAAATTCATGGGTGGGTTCTTAGAAGAGGATTTGAGAACAACTTGTCGATTGCCAATTCTTTGATTGGTGTCTATTCCAATCAGGGGAAGTTGGACCGTGCCCGGTGGTTATTCAAAATGATGCCGGAGAAAGATGTTGTTTCATGGAATTCTATAATTACTGGTCATCATAAATGTCGAGAAGCACTCACATATTTCCACGAGATGCAGAACTCCGGTGTTGTGCCAGACAACATCACGTTCGTTTCCTTACTATCAGCTTGTGCTCACCTTGGATTGGTTGAGGATGGGCGAGATTTGTTTGCGAAAATGAAAGAGAAATTTCATATAAAAGCACAAATGGAGCATTATGCTTGCATGGTGAACCTCTTTGGAAGAGCAGGTTTGATTAGTGAAGCGTATGATGTTATAGTGAAGGAGATGTCATTCGAGGCTGGTTCAACAGTCTGGGGAGCTTTGTTATTTGCTTGTTCTGTTCATGGTAATGTTGAGGTTGGAGAAATAGCTGCTAATAAGCTTTTTGACTTGGAACCTGATAATGCTCATAATTTTGAGCTTCTTATGAGAATTTATGGGGATGCAGGAAGATGGGAAGAAATGGAGAAAGTAATGAGATTAATGGTGGATAGGGGATTGGATTCAGTAGATTAGACTTTGGGTCCATGCATCCCTTGTATTTAAAGTATAGACATGTTTGCATACTGCTGGCTAAGCAAAACGTATAGTTCTGAGGGTTTCTCTGCGGAGATTTCAAGTTCGGTACTTGGCTGGATTTCATGAGGTAAATTCTGACCTAGTTTCCTCGGATTCCTCTGGTACTTTGGGTCCAACACAAATCAGGAACTGGATTATTCCTTGATTATTTGGGGGCATTCTTTCCGGCAGTTGCAGAAGAAGATTAGATGAGATAGGGCAGCGTTACTTGACGACAAGTTGAATCTCATTTGATGTTTCTTGCAATTTACTGGTGAACTTGTGAATAAGCATTTTTATGCGTCTGTAAAACTAAACTGTTATTTGATATAAAAATTACATTCTAACATCCATAAACATCAACACTGAATTCGTCGTTTCAGAAGCCTCACATCCCCTTCGTATTAGCAAATTACAGTTCTCATTTTTCGCACTAAGTTAGTATTGTAATGAATCTATTGACCAACTAATCCAATTTTACATTTGATGTTAAACAATGGAAATCCAACTTGGGAGCACAACTTTTTCTCTTCATTTATAATTTTAAGGATAAACAAATACGAGTATACATCAGGAACTCTTTGTTAATCAGATATAAACTTATAGTTATAGCTTCACGGTAACTGTTCGCTGAAGAAGATCTGATCCAACATGAGATACCCTGCAGCCTGTTAAGTTAGTGATAACCATTCTGATTTGTGGTAAAATATGAACAACGTGGCAATGACTTCTGCATTGTCATAGTGGTTATATCCAATTAGTTTTCGGCAAGGATTAAACCAAGACCTCACGCAGATACCTCGAAACCCAACTTTGCAGAATTTAGGGGTTCTTATCTTAATTACTTGGCATGAAGACTGAACCCAAGCAACACACCGGTTCGAACTTCGCAGGAAGCTGTCAGAAAAATGAAGGAAAGATATCTGTTTCAAAATCGAAGAGGTCAGTTGGACAAAATATATTTTCCATTTCATACTTAAATGCATCCAAGAAAAGACCCATCGAAAGCCCAGCCTTCCAATAGTTAAACACTGTGATCAGACTCTTTATCTTGTCGAACAGAGGAAAGGAAGATCTATACATGAGAGCACCGATTCCTTCCACCACAAACATAGCCAAACCAGCAGATAAGATGTCCCAGTCTCCTGTTTGCCCAATCATGGTGGCAAAAGCGGTTGCACAGTAAAAGCCCACCAAGAAAAAGAGTACCTTCATTGGTAATCCTTTTTTCAACTCTCTAAACCTTGCACTTAATTTTATGCGAAAAACTTGGATAGCTTTAACCAGTCTAGTCTCACCATCAGTGTTACTTTCAGGAGGAGTGTCCAATCCACCACCATCTACACTACTCCTTAAAGACCAGGAACTCCTCCTAAAATAATTCCAATCATATACCTGTGTTAGAGAGAACCTTTATAACATGAAAAAATATATTTTAAGAAAAATCAGCTCATCCTCATATTGGGTGGTCAGACGCTCCAGCTATCTGTGACAGTTTTGACACAAACAACTGAAATGGGGACCTAGTAACATAGTCTCTAGTACCAAGGGTCTCAAACTCTCAAATGAACGTAAATAGAGACACAAGATCATGATAAGAAACATCAAAGGTCTGTAAACTGTAATGGGAGTCACTTTTTGTTTCCAATGAAGTCCAAGAGTCAGTAAAACCCCTTCGTTGCAATAACCTCGGTACCACACAAAGTCGTTGCAATAGGGAGGTTCTAACTTACTCAAAAATTGTGACTGTACAGTTGTTTGTATAAATGTAGTAATAAGATGATGTGCATGCTGGCATGTATAAGTTGTCAACTAACAAATACACGTACCCAGGAAAAACAAATACATTTGCTCAGGAATGAGCAAAGCCAACTAAAATTCCTTGGTAACGAGTAAAGAAGTTGAGCTACATGTATTTGATAAACTTTATACAAGTTCGTTTACCCTTTTAGTTTGTATGAACATTGAAATGGTAAAATCACAATTTTTCTACGTACACCCTGTTAAGTTACAACCTCCCCAAAGTAATGATTATGTGCGGCTCGAAGGTCTATAAAAGGTTTTACTATAATGCGTTACAATATAACTCTCGGCAGTTTTTATATCTTACACGGGTCCAGTGCCCTGCTCAAGGGACTATAGGTGGATATAGTTCCTTGAGCAGGGCACTCGACCCGTGGAAGATATAAAAATTGCCGAGAGTTATGCATCTCATTCAGCAGTTGAATGTCGATTAAAGTACAATTGTGTGCAGCTTGCTTCTAATATACACGAGCTCAAAAGTGCATTAACGAAAGATCTTGAAATTCTCTCGAAGGTCTACAATATAATTCTCGGCGGTTTTTATATCTTGCACGAGTCCGGTGCCCTACTCAAGTCCCTTGAGCAGGATACTGGACCCGTGCAAGGTATAAAAACCGCCGAAAGTTGTATTGTAGACCTTCGAGAGAATTTCAAGATATTTGGGTATGTTTGTTATGTTCATGTCCATAAACATGGTAGGAGTAAATTAGATCCTCAACTACTCAAAATGGCTACAAGTGTTGTCATCCTCCCACCGGAAAGCTCTTTGTATCTATGGATGTAACATTTTGTGAAGATACGCTTATTTTTCGAAAATTTAGACTCTCTTCAGGAGGGAGAGTGTAGAGTACAGATGGTGAAGATCAGTCTGGGTATGACTTATGGTATGACTTATGTTCTGCACCTAACATAAGTAAGGAAAATGATACTACTCCACCGGTAATGCTTCCTCATCTTCAAGTTTACAAACGAGGAGACAAGGCCCCTCTTTCTCAGCCTCGTCAATTGTCTACTCCGGTGACATGTAATTCTGAACTAGAACCTCCTATAGTTCCAAATGAAGCAATTTTGAGTACTGGTGATAATTATATTTCAATTGATAATGTACTTTCAGCTGATGAGTCCACCGATGTTGTGGAAGAAGATCGTAGTTCTTTTAGATACTCTACTCGTACTTGTAAACCTCCATCTCGACTTAGTCATTCTACTGAGCATCCTATTTCTAACTTTGTATCTTCTCATCGTTCGTCACCCACTTATATTGCCTTTGCACATCAATTATCCGCCGTGAAATTCCTACAAGGATTGAAGATGCTCCTGCTGATCTAAAGTGGAAGGTAGCTACTGTTGAACAAATTGAAGCTCTAGATTAGAACTCCACCTGCGATGTGGTCAAGCTACTGAAGGGGAAGAAGCCATTTGGCTGTAAATGGGTGTTCACTGTGAAGTTCAGGTCTGATGGAACAATTGAAAGGCATAAAGCAAGCTTGGTAGCCAAGGGCTACACTCAGACTTATGGAAACTATCAAGAAACCCTTGCACCTATTGCAAAAATGAATACCATTCGTATCTTGTTATTTGTAGCAGCAAACAAAGAATGGCCTCTTCACCAACTCGATGTGAAGAATGTGTTCCTTAATGGTGATTTGGAAGAAGAAGTGTACATGAACATTCCTCCAGGGTTTCAACATGCTAGTAAGGAAGGGATAGCGTGCAAACTGAAGAATCCTTTTACGGATTAAAGCAATCTCCAATAGCATGGTTTGGTAGGTTTACCTAAAGTATGTTGAGATGTGGATATCATCAAAAGTCAGGCTAATCACACCTTGTTTATCTAACATTCATGCAGTGGAAAAGTCTGGATGTTTATTTCTATGTGGATGATATTGTGATTACTGGTGATGATGTGGAAGAAATGAGGACGTTGAAATCTTATTTGGCTAAGGAAATCAAGATGAAGGACCTAGGAGACTTGCGCTCCTAGGAATTGAAGTGGCAAGATTGAAGGACGAAATATTCATCTCACAAAAGAAATATGTACTGGATCTCTTGGCCGAGACAGGAATGTTGGGTTGTAGGTCCATTGACACACCTGTTGAGCCAAATTAGAAGTTGGAAGAAGACACCAACATCATACCGGTTGACAAGGAGAGGTATCAAAGATTAGTGGGAAAATTTATCTATTTGTCTCACACTTGTCTTGATATTGCGTACCCTGTAAGTGTACCAAGTCAGTTTATGCATGCTCCATGGGAGACACATTTATCCGCTACCTAAAGTCTGCACCACTAAAAGGATTATTATTCTCGAAGAGTAATCATGCGAAAGTTAAGGCATACACTGATGCCGATTGGGCAGGTTTGGTGATTGATCGCAGGTCTACCTCTCGTTATTGTTCATTTGTGGGTGGAAACTTAGTAACTTGGTGCAGCAAGAAACAACCAGTGGTAGCATGTGGAGGTGGATAGACATTTCATCAAAGAGAAAAATGAAGGAATTTCAGCTTTCTTTTTGTAAGAACTGAAAACCAGATTGTTGACATTTTGACAAAAGGAGTTCCAAGTCGACCATTCAACTCCTTCCTCGACAAGCTGGGTTTGCGAGATATCAACACACCCACTTGAGGGGGAGTGTTGGAATGGGTTTCATGGTTAAATCACTGTACAGTTGGTGTTAGTGTTAAGAATAATGTTTCTAGACATTTTGTACCTAACCCTAATTGGGTATTATTGTAAAGCGAGATCTATACCTTTGTCTATAAGATGGAAACTCTCCCATGGGTGCAAATTCTCTCTCTCTCCCTCTCTCTCTCTCTTTGTTTTCTACTTATCCTACATTTTACCACAACGTTTTTAGCATTGACCAGTAGGATAAATCAAATCGACCATTCTCCCATTTGGTGAACAAAAACACCAAGACCAGAATCTTTATCCCAAACCACGCAAATGCATTTCTTATCATGGATAGTACATTTGCATGATGGGAATATCCTTGGGAAACCAGCCACAGGAAAAGATGCCTCCCAAATCGAAATTTCGCATAAAAGTTTCTAAATAGTTTCACACATGGCCACAAATATCTAGCTTATTTTTTTAATTCAAAAACTTAACCATTATATGTTTCTGACTTACTTGGAGCTTTTAATTAAAGAAGGTAGTGCCACATGAAAGAAGCAAAGCCGAGGGTAGAATCTCCAACTAACAGCAAAAGAAGTCTTACATAGACAAGCCAAAACTGAATATCTTGATCTCTGGCAACGGGGAGATGAAAATACTGTACTTTTCTGGCAAATTGGTAAGGCTGAACACTTTGCAGCCATAACCATGTAGGGACCTGCAAGTTAAAGGTTATGCTGTTTTTAATGAGACTGAAATTGAATAATAGAGAGACAAAAACCAATAACCAGCGCTCCAAGCAACAAGAATCCCATCTCAGTTTCTATCAATATGAATTTGTTGTGGAATACTATGGTAGAAATGTCTTAGTAAATCCTGAACCGAATAATTTGGTTCTGACATGACCTAGCCTACCTGGAATGCAGGCACGCTACCGCTGACTGCAAGGCAATTTAGTTTGACTTTGATTCATTCAGTGAGCATTGTCGTATGGAATCATAAAACAAGAAACAATTTCTAACTGTATACCTAAAAAATGCCATATTCTTATGCAATAAAGAACCTCACAAACAAAGCACATTATTTGTCATAGAAATGTTCCCCTCACTGAACATTAGCTTTTCTGTTCAATGTTGTATTCAGTGAACAGAAAAGCTATTCGGATATCTTTTAGAAATGGTCAATTCAGTACATTTTGTTAGTGCAATCAAAGATATCTTAGCATGCCACAAACCTAGAGTTGAACTAACCACTATTCAATTTTTCTGTCTAACCTAATCAAATTCCCACGTTGGGCAGGCAACATCAAGTCCATCAAGTCCACTATCAGTGGTTGAAGGAGGAGAATGACAGCAAAACTAAACAAAAAACACAATGATTCAGCTTGGTTTTTGTTTGGTGTGTGTTTTAATTCTAATTCATTAAGCATGTTATCAAAAGTAATCAAGGAAATTTCTAATCTCACTAAATCCCATTCCATAATCATCATTAACTAGCATATAATGAATCCCATTTCAAGAACTCAAAAACACAAAACCATAATTTCAATTGATGAACCATAATGAAAAAAATGAGTCAACTCACTTACCAAAAACTAGGGTTCAGCTTTGTTTTCTGCCAGCCACAGAGGAGAAGAAGAAGAAAAATAAATTGGGATGTTTTTCGAAGAGAGAGTGACAGTAATATAAAATGAGTAAAAAGGACAAATTCTAATATCTATAAATTTGTAAGGGTTTTATAATAAATACCTGAAAGTAAATAAAATAAAGTTGCGCTTTTTCTATGAAAAGAAAAGTAAAGATTCGGTGTTTAAACGTGTATAATAATAAAAATACTACCTTAAATCAAACGGCAATTTTGATCTCTTTCTTTCTTTGTTTGTTTCTCTCTAAAATAAACAAAAAAGGTTGGGCCTTTCTTATTTTATTGTGATCGATTTGGGTTTTTAGATAGCAGCAAACAAAAGGAATCATTTTTCCTTGACGGTGTTGTTGTTGTTGAAGACTGAGAAGAAGAAGAAGAAGAAGAAGAAGACTTGAGAATGATTAAGAGGAAGGGTCATTGAGTAGCAAGAAACCCTAATTGTTGGTAACTAAACTTAAACTCTATATTCATTTTGGTGTTATTTTTTCTTTCATTTGGTAATCTCTAATAGAAAAATCTGTTTGTTTGTGTGTTTGATTTGATAGGTTAGTATTATGTTCTTCGGATACGATTCATTGCTGGGATGCAGTCAAAATAGGTGAGTAAAAATGAATTCTTTTTGTATGTATTTTTGGGATTTTTACTGTATTTAGGTTTTAATTTTGGGGTAGTTAGGTTAGAATTGGGTACTTGGAAGATAAGGAGATATTTAGTTGGTTATAAATGGTGTGGGTCATCAAATTTTACCTATTTTGAGCTATGGAAATGAATGGGCGAAGCAAGTTGTTAGTACGGGTTTCAGATTTGTGTATCGATTTTGTGAGTTCAGGGTTCAGGGTTCAGGATTTTGTGAGAATTAAATCCTGTCAATATCACCATTGTATTGATTTACTAGTAGCTCGGTATGATTGTAACAACTAGTCAACTGTAAAGTCGTGAAATTAAGCACACCATTGAAGCAGCCTAACAAGGTTGTAGAATTTTTTTCTTTCTTTTTTGATTTCGATGTGTGTAAATGAAAGACCTTTACTGCGTTGAAACAAGTGATCATATTGATGTGTCGAGAGATCTATTTGCATTGTTATAACTTGTAAGGAAACTGTAGAGCTCAAGAAGTAGAGATGACGTACACTTCGGTTGCTTTGAGTAGTGATTGTGTTTTTCCTCTTTAGGGTGAGATTAAATAACTGAAGCAGTGAATTACACTTTGTGCTTATTGTGGGTTAGCATGATTGCTACCGGTTAGATATTTTGAAAACCAAAGTGATAATTTGGCAGGGAGAGAACCTTCCATCAACTTCAATAGTGATCCATCCTAATGTCATTTTGATCCGTAACTTTCTGGGAATTTGCAGGTTAAATTCTCTCAGTGCTTTCTCGGAGGGACACATTAGCGACTACACTTTCAGGGGTAGTAGATATGCTACCGACAGGATCGAAAGAAACCCAACTCCATGACAGCCACAGCCAGAAAGTTCATCCTCAACCCATGGAAGAGACCATGAATCAGAACCCAGAACCAACAGAAGCTCTGATATCTAAACTATTCACTAACATCTCCTCCCTGAAATCAGCCTACATCCAGCTTCAAGCTGCACACACTCCTTATGACCCTGACAAGATTGAAGCCGCCGATAAACTCGTCATTTCGGAACTAAAGAACCTCTCTGAGCTTAAGCATACTTACAGAGACAACAACCCCAAGCCTGTTTCAGTTTCTCCTCAAGATTCTCGTCTAGTTGCAGAAATCCAAGAACAACAAAGCTTGTTGAAGACCTATGAGGTCATGGTGAAGAAATTCCAGTCTCAGATTCAGACAAAAGATTCTGAGATTCACCAGTTGCATCAGCGGATCCAGGAAGCAAACCAGAAGCGGGTGAAATTGGAGAGGAAACTCAAGTTCAGAGGTGTATCAGCCAAAGAATCAGAAGACTTGGAAGACGAAAACGGATTTTTCTCCGTGGAATTAACCCCAGAGCTTTTTACATCTTTAGTAGAATCTGCTTTTAGAGCTATCCATGATTTCTCTAAACCGTTGATCAACATGATGAAAGCTGCAGGCTGGGATCTGGATGCAGCAGCTCATTCAATTGAACCCACTGTCGTTTATGCAAAGAGGGCTCACAAGAAATATGCATTTGAATCCCACATCTGTCAAAGAATGTTCAGTGGGTTTCAGGAAGAGAGCTTTTCAGTTAAACAAGATGACCTTACAATCTCTAAAGAGGGTTTCTTCAATCAGTTTCTCGCCATGAGAACAACGGATCCCTTGGACATCTTGAGCCAAAATCCAGACTCTATTTTTGGGAAATTTTGCAGAAGCAAGTACTTGGCTGTTTTCCCCCTTAAGATGGAGGCTTCGTTCTTCGGGAATTTGGATCAACGGAACTATGTTTTGGGTGGTGGACATCCTAGAACACCATTCTATCAAGCATTTCTGAAACTAGCAAAGTCAATCTGGCTTTTACACCGTATAGCCTACTCTTTTGATCCTAAAGCAAGAATTTTTCAGGTCAAGAGGGGAAGCGACTTCTCTGAAGTTTACATGGAAAGTGTGGTGAAGAACATTTCGATGGACGAGAACGATGAGAATCCAAAAGTTGGACTCATGGTTATGCCTGGTTTCTGGATAGGGGGAAGTGTGATCCAGTCCCGTGTTTACCTCTCCGGAGTTAAATGCACTGAATAGTCTCGGCGGTATACTGGTAATATAAATATTTTCGTGTGTTTCTTTATGTGCTAGTTTGGTCTCCATTGTATAAAAACGTTGCAGTTGTGATTTATGTGCACGTTGGGCAGGCAAGTTGTAATTCAAGAATTTTCAATAGTTGTTGGCGAAAACTGAATTTTAGATCTGAATGGCTGTAACGGAGTACTTGTTATAGTTGTGGAATATAAGGGTACATTAGTGAAAGTCTGAAAGAAATTCTTCAAATGTATTGATGTTGGATTCACTCATAGTTGTAAGCCCTAGATTTCAGTTATTGGTGTGTGAACTTTGCTTAGACAGGAGTGTTTGATTCAATTTTCACATCTTGTTTATCAAGGTTGATAAACTTATCAACAGAAGTCTGGCATCTAGTTAATTCTAATTTCCATTCATAATCTAGTACTTAGCAAATAGCTTGGAAACCCGCAATCAGACTACCAATATACAAAAAAAAAAAAAACTACCAATATTTTTAATTCTGCTGAGGTTAAGGGAGGCCAATGAAAAACCAATATTTTTTTTATTTTTTTTCAGCTATGCTCAATGAAAAACCATTGAGCTATGCTCAGGTCTCTTGCTGATATTTTTAATTTCCCTCGAATAAATGAGACAAAACGAAGTGTATTTCCGTTCTTCCTTCCTAAATTGTGTCCCAAATCCTCTTGTTATCATGGTTGTCAGATACTTCTCAATTGCATCAGCTTAGTTTTCCCCTGCATCTTCAACCACATCATCCTATTCCACTATCTTTGGAGAAACTCAAAATCGACTTACAAAAATACAGTTTCCTCCGACATTTCATTTGTTTCTTTCACCGGCAAGAAGTTATTACAATCCACATATGTGATACAGTTTCCACCGATATTTTATTTGTTTCTTTCACCGGCAAGAAGTTACAATCCACATATGTATAGACTAGAAAAAAGGTATGTCAAGTATCAACCTACTCAATAAACCACAAATGTTAGATTTTTTTTTTTTTTTTTTTTTTTAAAACACAAAAATTAGATTTTATACCATAAATCAAGAGACGACCGGAATGACTTCTACTCCGTATATCAAATTTTCATTAAATTCACATGTTAAAGCTCATGCACACCACCATACAGGAAATCTCAAATCAGTGTGAATTTTGGTTCATCCGAATTGAACTGCATGTTAAGAAGATCATCGATCTTCGCAAACAAAAAAAAAGAGAGGAAAACCCTGCTGCCAGTAGTTTGGTTGTGATATATTATCACTGTTTTACTAGTCAGGTGATTCAGGTTAATGAAAGTGAGATCGTAATTTTGAGATCGTAATATTAAAATTTTAAAACGGACATAAAAGACGATTATAAGATCCACTACTGTGTTGCTACCTTGCCAGCTTCTTATTGGACACACCCGCCACTCGGCTTTTTTTTTTTTTTTTTTTGAAGAGAAAGGTTAAACTTTTACTGACAAGAACGAAAAACAAGCTTGAAAAGCTCCCATTACATACAATTCAGAGGAACGTATTACACTTAGGAATTACTATCCAAAACCACTTTCCAATGGGTAATTAAATCTCTAAAGGAAGTGAAACTAAACCAATTTCCGCCACTCGGCTTTCGTAAACATTTACTCTATGACTATACCGTCAATCAAAATAATAACATTTACCCTATACTATGTGCAGAACAATTTTTCCCCTTTTAGACGTTCTCGTAGAATGCGCGTCTTTACTCAAAGGAAAATATTAAGAACAAGGCACTTAAGCACATGAGATCCTGAAGTGAAATGTGCTCTCTCATGATTGATAAGGGGGATATCGATACTAATAGGGGGAAACCACTCCTGAGACCAACGGTCAAGGATTGTTTGTTTTAGTATCCCCTACTAGCATTGGTATCCCCTTTATCAATCATGCACTCTCGAGCGAATGTAGAAAAGCAGATTGAACAATAACCTACTAGGTACGAACTATCCAATGTTTGTGTAAAATGCATGCTACACCAGTAAAAAACTGATTGGCGAAAATATATAGAGAAGGCCTACAAGAAGTATAAAAAAGATCCAAGAAACTTAGTCTTTAGATAGAAGATTAACCCTCACTTAGAAGTACAAACACTTTGAGCAAACCGACACTAAAAATAATTATCCTGGTTACCAGCGGCGGAACCAGGAATTTATATACAGGTGCGGTTGAGGGGGGGTTAATTTATTTTTCAAGAATGCTTATTTATATTTCTCGAAATTGCAATAACAATAATACGGTAAAATACCTGAATAACAACACCATTTTATGAAACTAGCCAATGAGTACAATTACAATAGTGAGACACCACATCTTCCTGGTTTACACAGCGACCTGAATTGGTAACCTAGGAGAAAGAAGAAAGAAGATAAATTGTTCTCTCGACATCTGATTTTACAAGCTAAAGGTTTTGGTAATGGGCTCAAAAATTAATGGGCTAATTCAAAAATTGGGGTGGATGAATATTTTTTTGGGGGGCCATTAGGCTAGCTAAGAATCATTGTTACATATTTTGTGTGTGAGTGTGTGTGGTGGTGGCGGCCCTCAACACCCACCCTTCTTCCGTCGTTCCCAGTTACAAATTATTTGTTCTGAGTTTACGCCTTTAAAGGCTTCTATATATTAATGATTAAAACTACACAAATAAGGGCAAATCCTATGGGGTGGGCAAACCCAGGATTTGCCCATTTTGGTGCCACTATGGGGTGGCCAAACCACCAAATAGAGAGAAAACGGAGGGGCAAACCAACATTAATGTTGGTTTGCAGGGTGAGGTGTGGGAAGGACCGAGCGGCAGTTGCCACGCCGCTGGGCCTTAGCTGAACCGAACGGTTTTGGCTACACCGCTGGCGGCCCAGGCTAAGCCGATCGGTCCTACTTAGGCCTTACATTTCAGTTGCGCAAATTCAAATCCATGTTTCCGTTTTTCCCTATAAATACCAACATTTTCAACCTTTCCAAAACACACCAAGCAATCCAAGCTTTCTACAAGAAATCTTGTTTCGTGAATCTAAAGAACTTTCTAAAAAAAATAATTCCAAACTCATTCAATTTAATCATGCCTCCAAGGAAGAACCAACGCCCTGGAAAGGCTCATGTGAATCCTAATATCACCTTTTGCCACTCCACCGATTGCCACTCCTCCTACTGTTGCAAGGCGACATCGTGGTCCAAGATTCACACTGGATGAAGATGAATTGATTTGTAGAGCTTACGTGCTCTTCACTAGGGACTCCATCAATGGTGTACAACAACAGGGAACCACTTCTGTTCCGAGTGTCCAAATGTGAATGAACGTGACTCTGATGGATTGTCGCATCGTTTTGGAGCGATCAACAAGGAGACTAATGAGTAAGTCGCCGCCATAATGCAAATGAATCGTCAGAGGAGGAGTGGGGAGACTGATGTGGATGTGGAAAGACGATACCGGAATGAGTGGCAAAGGACACACCCCAAGGGTTTCCAGTATGAAAGTTGTTACAACATTTTGAAATCTTTGAACCGTTTCAACCCTCATGCCTTGGATGGATATGAACCCAACAGATCCCAATGTCCTATCTCCCAAACTTTCCATGAAGGAGGCCCTAGTGCCTCGCCAGGTTCATCTTCACATCCACCAACTGATGCTGATAATGGGAATTCCAATTTGAATGCAAACAACTGTAGCAAGAAGGATAGGGGTGGAGGTTAGAAGGCGTCAAAAAAAGGCTAGGGCTGAAGCTCAAGCTGGAACTTCTGGCGCTTTCAACATGGATGCATGGTTGGAGCATGAGCGCAAGGCTGAGGAAGCAAGATCCCTTCATCGAAACATAGTGGTCTGACAGCTTCAAAAAAGCCGTCTTTCTCAGGAGCAACATTTTCAGAATTTAACAAGAACAAGATTATGTCAATGAACACTTTGAACATGAATGAGCTCCAGAGGATGTGGGAGGCGGAGTTTAACAGAGTTAATCTTCCACCTGTTGTCCCCCCACAACCAGCACCACCAACCCTAGCACCAACAACAAACCCAGGAGCAACGGCAGCACCAGGTGCACTCCCTCCCTTCGATAGCGAAGACCTCGATCGATGCTTCATCCCATGACGACGAGGATGAGGAGGCCTCTTACGCCTGGGGTTGATGATGCACAAGAGGGCTCGGTGAAGAAGAATAAGAGTGAAGGACAAGAAGAAGAGTGAAGGACTGAAATAAGAGTGAAGGACTGGAAGAAGAAGAAGAGGGGACTTGAAGAAGATGAAGACTAGTGACAGTAGTTTGATTCTGGTTATGTTTATTTATTTTTATTTTGTTAGATTTTAAGTAGTTAAATTTATGTGTTTTTTTTTATGTAAACTATCTAGTTGGCTGTAGTATTAAGCAGTAACAATATATTAAATTATGTTTTAATTAATCAATGTTTAAAAACAAAACAACAAACAAACCCAAAAAAAAAAAAAAAAAACCAAAAAAACAAAAAACAAAAACTACTCTTCTTCTTCTTCTTCGTCTTCGGGGACGAACATATCTCCTCCCCCCTGTCCATACCTTTCCCAGAGATGAGCCGTCAAGTCATGTCGAAGTTGCTGGTGAAGACCTGCATTCTGAATGTTATCAGTTGCAAGTTTGTATTCTCTTGCAGGCAAACCGTGTTCGATCACAAGTCGAGGCCTTTCATCTTTGTCTTCGTAATTGATTCACGAAGGATCACGACGAGTTTCAGTGATAACCATGTTATGCAATATTATGCAAGTAAGCATAACATTGTTCATTCCTTCAATATCAAAACTCCGATAAGGCCCACAAATTATTGCAAACTTCCGCTTCAAAATACCAAACGCCCTCTCAAAATCCTTTCGAACAACCATTTGATAAGTATTAAAGTGTCTCTTATCACGATAAGCAGGATTTGTAGGCTGTAATTGATGGTATGCTTGAACAATTGTTGACCACTGAGGATATATTCCGTCCGCAAGATAGTACCCTTGCTTGTACTCACGGTCGTTGACGGTGAAATCACAAGCTGGGGCAACTCCAGTTTTAACATCCTCAAACAGTGGTGATTTGTGCAACACATTCAGATCATTATGTGAACCAGGTAGCCCAAAAAATGCATGCCAAATCCAACAATCATACGTAGCTACCGCCTCTAAAATTACCGTTGGCTTACGGTAGTGACCCTTATATTGCCCTGCCCATTCAACCGGGCATCCTTGCCAAACCCAGTGCATGCAATCCAAACTGCCCAACATCCCTGGAAAACCTCTCTTTGCGTTCTCCTTCAGAATCTCAGCTATATCTTTCTGATTCGGCTTCCTTAAGTAGGCTGAACCAAAATGAGCAACGATTTTTTTGCAAATAACTGTAGGTATTTGTAGGCCCATACGAATTTACTCATCAACACTATCCGCTGGTGCACCATAACACAATATTCGCAAGGATGCAGTGATCTTCTGTTCAGGGCTAAACCATCTCATATTTCGGGCATCGTATTGATAATTAAACAAAGGCTCGACCAAACAACATTCAGCAATAATTCTCTGAAGAAGGCAACGTCCCATTCGAAACCGCCGCTGAAAATCTTCCTCAGAGAAAACACAATCATGATCAAAATAATCTTTCATCATCCTGCCGTGAAAAAAATGCCTCTTTCTCCACGTTCATCTCCTTTTAAAAACTCCTCTTGGTTCGGGAATTCTAGGTATAGCTCCGGTAAAAATCTGCATCATTAATGTCCGACGCCTTCTAGCAGCTTCGTCTTCTTCATCCAATTGTTGCAAAATTCTCAAATACTTTTCTTGTTCCTCGTTGAACATATGCAACATTTTCATATCGTTTTCTGCTTCCTCTTCGGATGAAGGAAGCTCAATATCGTATTCAATCTCCATATTCATGTGTAAATGTAGAAGAGAAGATGAGAAATAAATGTAAATTATGTGTTTTTTGTGAGTTAAGTGGTGAAATGGTTGAGAAATGGTTGGGAATTTATAGTAGGAGTGAATGCTGAATTAGCCGTTGAAATGGTTGTTCCTACGCCGGGCGGCCTGAGTAACACCGCCAGCGGTCTAGCCTACGCCACTCGGCTCTACTAATGTCGATCGATCCTTCTCACGCCGCTTAAATATTTTCTCCATAATGGCAAAACCACTTTGTTCATCCACGTGGACGGATAAATAAAAAAATTATACACAGCCCATAGGAATTGCCCCAAGGTGCCTGAACACAATAAGTTGTGTCTGGTGCTACACAAAATAATATTATGTGGTGACAAGTTACAAATTCATTACTAATTAGCCCAAAACAACTGCAATAACAAAAGAAAATTATTAATATGACTGATATTACAAACACGATGCTTTATTAAAATTACTAAAATTGTAGTTGGCTACCACCATTACCGTTCAATTATAAACCATACGACTCTTCTTTATGCATAGTTTCCTCCAACATCTC
>JAJJMA010205158.1:0-12463 GCA_023529015.1 Papaver nudicaule | reverse complement strand
AGCTAATTTGCATTGTTAATGTACTTTTATAGGATGCAATAGGTACGAAGACTCCAGGAGGAGGCAATTCTGATGCATAAGTCACCATTTTGATCCCAATTTTGTGGAGGTAATTATTTCCTCTTTGTATTGTCTGATTTGAAGTTAAGTTAATCGAATTGATTAAATTGATGGGATTTTGTAATGTATGATTGAGGTTTTGAGCTTTTATGCGATAATGATAGGTAAATCAAATACGTGGTTGGATTTCACTTTTGAAGTTGAGTCGGTTTAGTAGAAATCCTCATTAACAGTACTATAATATCTTGAATCCTCATGACTGCTTCTCTTTTTTTCTGGATCAAGTTACCCTGTCTTACAAGGATGGTCATAGATTGAGTGAGAGAGACCTATTATAGTGAGCTATCTGGGAAGCATTTTGCTTATGATGGTGGGAAGAGTCTATTTACTGAGGGTTCGTTACCAGTTCACCGTTAAATTGAGTTCACCGTTGTGCTTGTAGACACCTCATCAAACAGGTATTTATGGACTGTTGTGAATTATTTTCTCTCTTAGTTCATTGAACAATATTATTAATTCTAAGTCTCTTTATTTCTTCTGCTAATTGGGAATGGGAATGCGAATGCGAATAAGAGCCCTGGTGGCAGGGGTCGTCCAAATGAAACAGACATAAAGAGGGCTAGGTGCCCATACCAGACAAAGAGTTTCAAGGTAGAGATAAGTTATGCCGCCAAGATCTCAAATTCTCAATGCAGGCCATCGAGAAAATGCATTACACGGTCAAGAAAATGAGAACTCACAAGAAGCTCTCGGAGTTCTAGATATAGTCTTACGCCAGCATGCAACAAAACAGTGAGTGAATTTTGTTGTCTAAATTTGACAGGGATTTTGCATCTGTTATTGCACTGTTTTTAATGCTTTGGTTTGATTGTAGGGATTGTCTAAATCTGACAGGGATATAATTTCATTGTAGCAGTGTATTGATTGGTATTACGCTACCACCTGCATCTATTGGGATCTGTGGCTGAAATTCAGCGGTTCCACATGCATGGCCATTTAAGTGCCGGTATCAGTTGGTCATACTAGCTAATATATCTGAAGCAAACTTATTCCGTCCCTTTGATGGTTTTGTAGGGATAGATATTTGGTCTTTAGATGGGTTCTGTCCGGTTTGCTGTTTCAGATGAGCACCTAGATCTTTGTAGTTTTGGAGAGGCACTGTGGGAAGTCCATTAGTTGGTGATAGTGGACGAGCTTTTTTCATGAGAAAAATAGTTAAGCAATACTGGACATGCAAGCCGTTGGTGTAAGTTCCTCCTTTTGAACTGATGAGAGAAATTTAAAAGTCATCTTTCTACGCTTTATGGTACGTATAATCAATTATAATGTTACATATCGGTTTTATATTGGAGAGACATGTGATGGTCAGTAGGGTAGGCGCAATCAGAAAGCGCATGAACGAAATATCGTTTCCTGATCTGCCTCACCGTACACTTGCAGCCACACTAGGATATATGATTTTGGTAATGGTCTGCTGCCCTGATTATAATCTGTTGATGTTTGTTCTCTCCGATCGTATTTGGCTTTATTTTCATTCTTCTAATAGTTTTCTTTTGGTTGCTAAACAGGTGAGAGTGCAGATAGGTGATTGGCGACAACCAATTTTGATGCATGCATTTTCAATGTGAAGGTAAGTTCATTTGAATATAATTTGTAGTTCCACTTATCTTTGAAGGCCTTCTCTCGCTAACGTTCAGTTAACAGAGTTCAACACCATTGAGTATTTAAATTATTAGTCGCACTTACTTAGTCGGATTTGAGCATTGCAAATAGGTTTACTCACTTAAAACAATTAAATCCGTTGATATACGACGTGGATGGGTTTGCATGGATGATTAACGCATGAAATGTTAGACCTATTGGCTGTAGACATATAAATTTGTGCATTGATTTCATTTTGAACATATTCTATTTGGTACTGCTAATGAATAATTTCCTTGATTTTATGGTTCTTTCAGAGTGATTAAAGAATAGATCTCTCGGAGTGTCGTTCATTACAGTGCCATCTGTAGTAATGTGCTCAGTCCATACTCTTTCAACTTTCGTGCCCATTATTGCAAATTTTTGTGCTACATGACATATTGGGTGACAAGCCACCATCAATCATAGGGTATGTCTTAGTTTTAATATGTCAATAAAATTTCAATTGATTTGATTACATAGGATCACAAAGGCAAACCTTGGATGACCCGTGTTCAGATCTCTCGATGACAATGTAAGTAATGCAACTTTTCAAAATAAATTACCTAAATTGCTAGCTGAGGTGAACTTCTTTTAGCATTTGATTGACTTATTTGTGCTACTTTATTGGTTTGGGGAGCATTTAGTGAAATGCACATAATTTGGTGTGTTGATTAGGCAATTCCGTAACAATTCAACTGCACCTATAGAGTATCTATATCTCTATATTTCTGTTAGATTAATTATTTGTGCTATTGTGACCCTCTTTTTGTAATTATACGATTGTAGAAATTCTAATGACTACAAATTCTAATGACTACAAACTAGGAATTTGATTGGAACCTACTCCTGCTGTCTCTTTGTCTATCACTCGGTACTCCTAGATATGGAATGTTCTTTCTGTTTCCACGACCTATTTGAACCAGATGTTTGATGATATGGCTGCTGTCCAAATCCGAGATACTGATACAGCTCCTGTAACGAATCTTTCCCTATATCTCTTACTCAATAATCGCTTAATAATTCATCAATTTTTTAGGCCAAGAAAGAACGAACAGGGCTACTGAATTATTTGGTCTATCATGCATAGTGTACAATATATGTCAACACTCTCATTTGTGAGTTAGCAATAATCTTTCAAGGGCTGCATTCAACAGAAAAACAAATAATTGTTAGTAACTTGTTCAATCGATCATAACATGTCTCACTCTCATAATTTCTAGTAAAATCACATCCAACAGAATTCTTTTTTAATAATACTGCAAGTTGGCACCTCAGATCCACCTATCCAAACATTATTCTGGACCTCTGGTGGATCATACTGTGTGGTCCGCAGTTCACATGTGGCGCTGCTCTAAGGTTTACGATAAAGGATAAAAATAAATAAAAGAAGCCAAAAGAGAGAATCAATAATCAAGAGCCATAAAAATCATTGTATGGTGCGATAATTCTTTATATCCCGGGGAGTGAAATCCCGGGATAATCCCGTGTCTAACATTAATGGTGGCCTCCCTGCTAATCCTAATTTGTGGGGCCCACACACCCTAATCTAAACTTGCACCAGCCGTTGGATCCCTCCACGGGATTTCACACTTTTTTTTCTACGGTCAACGTAGAATTATCGTGTATGGTGTTGCCAAACAATCATTACTCCAAAATGGTGTTGTCAAACAATCGTTCTTCCAAATTACCGATGGTCAAATGACAAACGCTGATTTAGGGACCGGTGAAAATACTAGAGAGACCGGCTAATAAAACAAAATAGAACTATTTTTAAGCTTTTTCCAAAACCCCTTATCCGCCATATAAGTTTAACTAATGAAACATGATAAGTTGTTAAACTTAATTAGTGTAATCATTTGTTGTTAAGATTAGATAAAAGGAAACATGATTTTGTGTTAGGTTTGTTTGTGTATTTTGTGTTTTTTGAGTGAGGAGTGAAAAGAAGAAGAAGCATAGAGAAAAACCCAACTTTTGATTCACTCAACCAAAATGAGTGAATCAAACTCCCAAATGGAGGCAGGAGATTCCTCTACTCAACACCTAATTCCGATTCGAAGAACCATTAGAGGAGATGAGGGTATGTTGAACTTCTTTGATGATAAAGTGTGTATAGGCACAAACGATGGCATTCTTCACAATCTGGAGCTCAATCCTGAAGATTATGAACATTTCCCCCCAGTACATCACGGATCAACTATAGAAAACACTCAGGTATGCCTATAGTTGTGCTCAAATCTTTAAAATCACGTAAAAATAATGTGATTTTTGTGTGTTCCAGAAGTGTTTATCGGCTCGTTTATTACCCAGAAGCCAGCCGAAACCTTATTTTCGGTTTGGATTTGTTCTTAATCCAGACGAGAATTTTCGAATTTGGGGAAATCTTGGTCGTACAGTCATTTTCGTCCAGATGTTAGAATAAAAAACCAGACGAGACTTGCATTTTCGGCTGTTATTTTTTTTCAATTCCCAGACGATAATGTCTCTGTAAAACAAAATTTTTGTGGCAACAAATTGTCGGCTGGAAATTGTTGGTATCGGCTGAGTTTTCTGTGCGTAAATTTTTTAAGTTGAAAATCGTCTAAATTTATGTGTTTCAAATCCAGCAGATAGTGCTGCCAGTATTTGTTTTCGGCTAGTTGTTTCCAGACGAAAAATCTTGATTTGTTGATTTATTTGGTGTTTTTTGACAATAGATTGTCCCTGTCCCTGAAGTATTGGATTCTTTCCCCGAAGCCGATGACTTATATTGGCGCGAAGATACTTCAGACCACTACATGCCATATGTTAATACAATGGTGGGTTTTAATGAGTTACAAAAATTTGTGTATTATGGTGGGATCATAATAATTTTTCTCTAATGTGTGACATGCCTCTATGTAGACATGGAAAGATAAAGAAGCGGGTTCAAAGAACATGCGGCAAAGATAATGTGCCTTGAAGTTCAAAACAAGAGAGTTGAAGCCAAGAGCTTTGAAATGGTTTGTGCTCGAAGCGGGGTGTTCAAAAGTCATGCGAAGAAGGGCTCGGTGTATCAAGGAAAGACGGACATGACTAATAAAACTCGAACAAGAAAGACAAACTGCCCTTTTAAGGTGTAATTTTACAAGAACCATCAAGAGAAGTTCATTTTGAAGAAAGTCGTATGCGGTAGTCACAACCACGATCCTCCGGAGAGTTTGCTTAGCCATGCAGACGCAGCAAGGTTGAAACCACCTGAACTCGTAATGGTGGCTGGGATGACATATAATCATATGTCTCCATCTTAAATCCTTCGTAACATCAAGCATGTCGACCCCCAAAACGTGTCGGGATTGAGGAACGTTTACAACGCAAGAGCAAAATTAAAAAGGGATGCAATTGGCGATAGGGATATCATCCAACATCTTATGAAGTT
The DNA here is from genome assembly GCA_023529015.1 of Papaver nudicaule. Lineage (NCBI taxonomy): Eukaryota > Viridiplantae > Streptophyta > Magnoliopsida > Ranunculales > Papaveraceae > Papaver > Papaver nudicaule. Next base: position 7,326 of record JAJJMA010205158.1, on the reverse strand, counting down.
GGGCGAGGATAATGGGTACACTATGTTCGCGGACAAGTATGACAATGGTAAGATGAGACATATTATAATAGCCCATCCGGAATTAATGCAATTGGCAAGATGCTCTCACCAAATCTTGTTTATGGACTGCACGTACAAAACAAACAAGTACGAACTCCTATTGTTGAACTTTGTCGGTCAAACATCAACAAAGACTCCATTTTGCCTTGCCTTTGCTTTCTTGGAAAACGAAAGGGAAGAAAGTTATGTGTGGGCACTAAACCAAGTGAAGCTCTTCTATGCCGAAGATCGTTCTCCCAAGGTCATCATCACCGACAAAGAGCAAGCACTGATCAATGCAATTGGAGAGGTATTTCCTAATGCTCGCCACCTTCTTTGCACATACCATATATGGAGTAATGTTCAACTCAATTGCAAAACCAAGATTTGGACACCAAGGAAGTGGGAATTAGCTAGAATTAAGAAACTCCCAATAGAACAACAAGCGGATGAGATCAACAAATTGGACATAAAAGATATAGCTCGTAAGGAGTTGTGGGGTCTTTTTGGCGAAGATTGGGATGAGGTGGTTTGGGCACTCACGATGAAAGATTTTGAAAAAGCAAAGAAAAAAATATTGGAAAGATGGAGAGAATACCCCATCGTTACAAGTTACTTGAACAAGGAATGGTTCGATACTAACACGGAAAAGTTTGTACATGCGTTCACAAACAAATACAAACACTATGACAACCAAGCCACAAGTTCGGCGGAAGCTCAACATGGGCGGTTTAAGAAGATACTTCTATCCGGTGAATGTGATTTTGTAGGGGTTTTTAACGCAATACACGCTTTCTTCAAAGAAGACATTGATAAAGTCAAACGGAATTTTGAAATAAGCCGAAGTTCAAGAAACACGCTTTATCGAGATGAGCCATTACTCCGGGGAATTCACTTTGAGGTTTCGTGTTGGGCAATTGATAATAAGATTATGCCCGAAGTTAAGGCATCTAAGGCGGGAAACTACGACCGGGTTGAGAGCGTTTGTCCCAATATGTCATCCATGGGACTCCCTTGCCGCCATAAAATCTCAACATACACGGAACATGTGATTCCGTTACAAGACATTGATCATTTTTGGAAAAAATTATCATTCAATGAACCATTGGCCGATCAAGATTCCGATTGTTCTTTTGACGACACCCACCAATACGAGGCACTTAAGGCGTTGTTTAGAGGACAAAAGCGGGTACAACAACAAATTTGGTTGGATCAATTGGATAAATTTATCTCCCCTTACACTTCTTCGGGTCTTATGGAACCGGATGTTGGGGTTCTGAAGGGTAGAAGGAGAACCAAGTTAACACGTAAAAAGGAGAGGAAGATTAGAAAACAAAAAAAAGGAAGAATCAGAGAAGAAAGATCCTTAGGGTGTTGAGTGGATGAATGCAAATTATGATGGAGAAGACGAGAAAGAGGAGGAGACCAAAGAGGTCAAGACAAGTGCTACAAAGAAAAATAGTGGAACCAAGAAACGAGGTGGAACCAATAGCTTGGAAGAGGTGAGGGGTTTGGATGACTTGGAGGAGGGGATGACCCTATCCTTTTTTTTTTAATAAGAAACGTAAGAGGCAAGACGATTTGGTAAAAGGAAAAGGCAAGGAGATTCAAACGGTTGCTACTCCAAACGTTTGGCTTCCAATCAAAGTTGTGAAGAAGAAAACCACTCCGGTTGTGATTGTTCAAGAGATTGACAATAGAATCTTTAAGCATGGCAAGGAGGTCCGTCGGGAACCGAGTGGAAAGTACATAACCCCTCTATATGAATTTGGTAACATTCATAGGCCTTACCACATGATTTATGATGATTGGATGAAACAACTACCCATTGAAATTCATAAGTACATAATCTCAATGGAAGATGTAGAGGGCGATGGAAATTGTGGTTTCCATGTTACATGTAACTAGGACCCTTTTCCATGGATGGAATGGACATGATGCCACCCGATTATGTTAGGATGATGTTGCATGCGAAATTAAATAGAGTCCGGCCTTTTTACCTTCCAATGTTGCCGGGTGGTGGGTCTAAAGAAGAAAAATTAGAGGCAATGAATAGGAGACTTCTTGGGGAAGGTGATCTTATGGATGCTGAAAATTGGATGTCATTTCCTACTTGCGGGCACTTAATCGCCGATGCCTTTCTATGCGTGGTTCACTACTTCTACAATGGTGATTGTTGGACGTTTACTCCCCACTTTGTGAAATATAGTGAAGAACATGGAGTTCTAGGGAAGCCGAAACGTTTTTTGATTGCTCTTATTGGAGGTAATCATTTCATAGGACTCAAGTTGGAAGATGATTGCCCATTACCCCCGTTGTTCCCTTATACTTTGAACAAAGAGAGAGCTAAGGGATGGTGTGTACCCTTCGCGACGGCGATGAGGGCTTGGGATGACTTGTTTTCGTCAAAACGAGTCCAACAACCGACGATTGAACTTGTCGGTGGATATGTGACATGTTATTTGAAGTGTTAATCTTTTGGTAGTGACATATGTTTTGGGTTATCTTTTGTAGAATTTGTACTCACAATTTGAATATCATGATGTATTTTGTTGGATAACTAAAATCGAATGAACTTCTACTATTTCCATAACTTATTTCATAATGTTACATAAATGCATTACATGGTATATTGTTGAACAAGAAAATCCTTAAGGAGATGGTAATGTAACGGATAGGTTTGATAAAAAAGACAAATTCATAACCAATTGTCGTCTGGAAGTTTTTATAAATCCCAGCCGATACCAATCATGGTGGACTTTTCGTCTGGTGTATATTATCATTCCCAGACGAAACTCTGGTATAATTCCCTCATAACATAAATCGTCTGGAATATTTGTAAAGGTCTGGACGACAATACCTGGTTTGGAAAATTCATTGTTCCAGAAGGATTTTCGTCTGGACCCAACTTGAATAATCCAGCCGAAACATGAACTTGCAGAGTTTTTTAAACTTAAATTCAATTTCGTCTTGAATTTTTGTAAAAATCTAGACGACAGTACTGGTTTGGAAAAATTTGAGTTCCAGAAGAAATTTCGTCTGGAAATGACCAACGTAATTTAGACGAAACACTGGCAAGTGAACACTGTCAACTGGTTTCGTCTGGTTTACTCAAGCAGAATTCAGCCGAGAGTGTCTATAATTTCAGTTAAATTTGATTTCGTCTGGTGTTTTCAAGCAGAATCCAGCCGAGAGTGCCTATAATTACATTTTAACTTTGTTTACTGGTAAGCAAGAATAAACCATAAGTTTCATAATCAAAGATAAAAAAGTCGAAATATCAAAACACATAAGAAAGTTGCATAAAAGTCGAATTCTCACCAAACATTAAAAAGTCGAAACATGAAACAACCATAACTTAAAAGTGTAAAGACTAAAACAAACATACATATTCATCCATCATTCATTCTCCACGACCACGACCACGTCCACTTTTGCGAGATCCACCACGAGTACCTCCCTTCTTGGGGGCAGATGTACCAGCACCACGAGTACGACCACCAGCACGAGTACGAGCACCACGACCTTCAGGAGGTGCATCATCTTCGGTTGATGATGATGGTGAAGGATCCCTAGGCCTCTTTTCTCCCCTACTCGACGAGGATTCTCCTTTCCTCAAATCCTTATAGACATATTCAAATTCAGGGTTAGGGATGTTTAAGATTCGATGTTGAAGGGAAGTTTGTTCCGCAACATTCATTGTTTGCCCCCTTCTTATCTTGCAAGTCATTGCATTTCCCACCAACTTGATCTTGTCAACCTAATAGCCAAAATACATTAATATTTACTAAAAATGTAACATCTTCCAAATAAAAGAGGAACGTACGTACCACTTTATCGTATAGTTGCTTCCAATCCACTTTATAGCCAAATAAAACCTTGTTCCCGTCATCTGCTTCTCCCCAAAGCTTATTACCCCTCCTCTTAGGCAACATCAACTGCTTGTCCGAAGGCAGCCATTTGCCTTTAGGCTCTGCTTTCTTTCTCTCCTTCTTCTTTTCCGGCGGCGCCGGTAGTCTAAGAACCACTTCTTCTTCTTCTTCTTCTTCTTCTTCTTCTTCTTCTTCTTCTTCTTCTTCTTCTCCTTCTGAATCATCTCCTTCTTCATCTTCTTCTCCTTGATCATTTTTTTCAACTACTATATCATCTCCTTGATCATCTTATTCTCCTACTTTATCATCATCTCCTTGATCATGTTCTTCTTCACTGTTTTCTTCATCATCTTCTTCTTCTTCTTCTTCTGATGATGGTTGCTCTACCTCAGGCAAGTCTTCTTCGATTTGGACATCCTTACCTTTCTTCAACCTCGGGTCAGTGACCTGCTTTCCTCTCTTTTCAGCCCCACAATGCACTTTTCGACGTGGTGTAGGAGTACGAACATCCTCCAGAGTGTCAAAGTTCTTTTTCTTCCTAACCTTATCACATTTGTTTTTCTTCTGGACCTCTTGAAATCTCTTTTCCTTCATTTTCTTAACGGTATCCCTGTAACACAAAACACAAACATAAGTCCAAACTTAGGTCTAATTCAAACAAAGATACAAATATCGTCTAGTTATTTCAAAACTTTTAAACCGAAAATAAAAACATAACATAAATCGTCTGGATATTATAAAGAAATCCAGACGATAATAAATAAAATTTTGTTCCAGAGAGATTATCGCCTGGAAATTAACAACATAACCTAACTGATAAACAATGTCGTCTGGAATATTTTAAAACAATTCAGACGAGAAAACACTTGTGAAACAAAATTTGGTTACAGAGAAAATATTGGCTGGAACCAACCGATAAATTCACTTGTTAAATTTCCAAAGAACTATAGAAATCGTCTTGGTTATACATGTAAAATGTAACCGAAAATTTCACAGAACCAAAAATCGTCTTGATTTTCAAAATTTTACACTATTATCGGCTTGGTTGGTTGTGACACAATAGCCAACTTTTTTATCGTCTGAATTGTGTCTACCAACTTAGCCGATAATAGCCAAAAATCTCTTCTCAACTTCAATATCGTCTAGACTTGTAAAAATTTAGCCTATTATCGGCTAGGTTGTTTGTGACACAAAGGCAATCCAGACGATAATAGTCTAAATTATACATATCGTCTGGATGTTTCACATAACCTAACCGAGAACTCAATATCGTCTGGATTATACGCATGCAACCCAGACGATAATTCAACAAAGTATAAATATCGGCTGGATTTTCTAGGGTTTTATCCACCCGAAAATCACACTGAACCCTATTTCTATACCATTCAATCAATCAATCCACAACCAAAAACTCAATCACAGACAAAATTAAACAACGGGTTTGTTAATTAGGTATACCTGAGTCGCATCTTGGGATATATTTCTTCTTGAATTTCGTTTTCATCCCTTTCTTCCTCAGGTTCTTCATGTTCTTCATTTTGTTCAATTTCAATTTCAGGACCAGTGTAACCCCTAATCACTCGTTGTGCAATCTTCGGATTGATACTTAGATTTCGTGGAGTTTGTTTGGTCCTCGCCATAACTTAGATTTTTGTTAAAGGGAGAGCAAAAACGGATCTGAGGAGAGCAAAAATAGTACTTAACTCAATAACTAGGACCGAGTTCAATAATTAGTTTGAATCAGACAAAAGTGACCTTGCTAATACACACAAGCTCTTCGCACACTTAGAACTTATTTTTAACCTAATCTAGACAGTATTGCTATGCCGCCGCTACTGTCCGCCACCGTGGCCTCTAATGTCCGCCACCACCATTTTTACATTCAAACGACATACGAATATCACCCACCATTAATATAGAATGAACGTCACAGACGTTCAAGCTTGCTCTTATTAATTTTCTTCAGTATTGCTCTTATTAATCATTGACTGTTTTTGTATTTGTTTTCTTAATCAAAGGCTATCGTCCGAAAAATGTTGATTTTGTTTGCTATAATAGTTTGAATACATCATCAAGCAAAAGATGATCCTCAAATCAGCCTTTTTTCTATCATCTTTTACCCTTCAATGGGAGGATTATCCAGACAAAGCTCGATTGAACTTGAACGATAGAAAATCATCATCAATAAACTTTAAAAGATTAAATACTTTCTGTAAGAAAGTAAGATGGTAAAAACTTAAGATGTAAACAGATTGAGAACATTCAAATCTTTCCCTTACACCTGATCAACAAACTTGTTATAAAATCAATGATGATGTTTTCAGCCCAAAAGGTGATATAGATGTTGCGATGGAAATTATGTCTGCCACTGGTGGCGCGCGGGCAGGGAAGGAGTAAGAATGATAAAATGGTAGTGGTGGTTGTGGATTAAGAGGAGAACCGGAGAAGTTACCAAATATTTTATAACTTGCAAATGTGTGAGCTGTAAGGTACATTGTCAAGGTTATCTTGGTACAACTCAAACATTTAATAGGAACCGGTCCTGGTTACCGAGTTGAATACGATTTTCGCTCTCCTCAGATCCGTTTTTGCTCTCCCTTTAACAAAAATCATAACTTATATAGAATTTAATCGAGACGATGAATTTTTCGAATCGTCGATTAATCGATACGATGAAGGTTTGTAGAGAGTTGAAAGAAATTGAAAGAGGGGGTGGGAGGAGACGATGAAGAAGAAGAGAGTTGAAAGGATTTGAAACTGAAAATCAGTTTTTTTTTTTGTTTAGTTATTGGTTTTTGTTAATGATTCAGGGGCATTTTAGTCTCATCCTTAATTTAAAAGGGTAACTTAGACTTTTCATATCATTTTGACACCCCTTATAACCCCTTCTAGGATAGGGATCCTAAATCCGGTCTCCCTGGTATTTTCACCGGTCCCTAAATCAGCGTTTCAAATGACCACATACTACATGATGACCCAAGATGGATCACTGACTGTATTACTAGATAACTTCATGAGAATAGTGGGTCCATAAACTCTAAATACTACTCCCTCCGTTTCAAAAAGATAGGCACATTTGACTTTGACCAAAAATTAAAAAACTTAATAAAACCAATATTATAGTCATTTTTATTATTTATTTTTCTTATTAACCCATGGCGCTCGTCAACAATAAACCAATCATAAAGAAAAAACAATAAAAAAAGCTCTAATGGTTAGTTCATTACAAACCTTAATTTTCGAAAAAAAGTCAAACGCGCCTATCTTTTTGAAACGGAGGGAGTACTAGCAAGTTGGAAATACAATCTTATCCGACTCATCATTAACCTCTTCATCTGTTAAGAGTCGTTTGACTCGTATTAGAATTAGACATATTCATGAAATCTTCCATTTCGTGTATTAACAAAAAAAAAAA
>JAJJMA010205156.1:0-29708 GCA_023529015.1 Papaver nudicaule | reverse complement strand
CACCAATCTTTTCGTTTAGTCCACCTATAAGTCAAACCTTGACCGGTTCCTGTAATCAAGAACTCAAGAACAAGATCTCCTTCAGATCTGATTGATTCACACAAGGGAGTCAATACAAGAATCCGAAAGGCTATGTCAACCAACCAAGTACGATACTTTAATTATATAAGATGGCTCAAATATAATGCGGAAATAAAGTAAAGTACACACGAGATTTTGTTAACGAGGAAACTACAAACTCGTAGAAAAACCCCAGGACCTAGTCCAGTTTTGAATACTCTTAAGAATTAAGCCGCCAACACACCTACTCTCAGACTTCGGACTAGCTGGTGCAGACAATATGACCCTAATACGACTATTACTCACAAAGATTTCCCCTCAGTATTCCTACGCCTCCAACCACAACAAGGTGGTCACGCACATGTACTCCCTTACGCAAACAGACGTCTTTTACTGTCTTACGCAAGAGTTGCCTCACAGCCCGTCGCGAGGACTATCGCTACCCGACCTCCAATCGGACGATTACAACCTTTGGACAACAACCAAATAGCGGCAGGTCAAATCGCTAGATGATATCCTTGGTGACTTACAGATATTTCACCGAAGTCTTTTCACACCAAGAGCGAGGATATTGAGTTTACTTAGGCAATAAACACCTCGAGATATCGATCAAGGTTTCAAAACCTAAACTCCCGAAAGAGCAACCTTGTCGTCCCAGCTGGAATCAAGTAGATAGCTGTAGCAAGTACGATATGATATGACCGTGAAGAACAGTGTACCTGCAAAGAACAAATCCAATAATAGCGATCTTGATTCCACTCAATATCTATAGGTTAGGCACACAAACCGAAAGCGGCTTGCTGACAAATCCAGGTTAATAGATAAAGAGTATGTTCTAATCACAACGATCTTAAGTGGCCTTATATCACAAGAGAAGGACCTTAGAATAAACAAGATCGTTAGGTTTGATAGACGTGATAGAACATAACACAAGTACAATACAAAGAAGACTAGTAAACATAAACTAGTTTCCCGTAAGAGGTACTTCTAGGCTTCTTGATCCCAAGAGAAGACTTACACGCAATTCTAGACCGAGAGCAAAAGCTCAAAGGTAACTGAAAAGAAAAGCGGCAACACAAGGTAACAATTCCGAAGAAGAGCTTGGTTAGAGAGATAAAGCTTTTATGAGAGATACCATTCCTATTTATATTGACAAAGGCTTTAGCTTTGAAATGAGGCAAAGATTAATTTCGGAAATTCCACAAAGCACATTTACATAATAGTTCCGAAATTCCCCATTTAGTCTCATAGCATTTAATGATAAATAACTAATACTCTAGCATTTTATATTTAAGAAAAATATATTCCATAAAGAAAAATTTTCGAAACATATTTAGCCAAGAGCAATCAAAGCAAATAATATATATAGGTATATTTGGATATTTCGATTTAATTCGAAATATGGTGCTTACCAAATATGATCCCTGGGAAAGATCTCAATTCGAAATCGTGTCCTGAGTTTCGAAAATCTCCTTAGATATTATTACTTCCAAATGTCGTCAGTAGCTTTAAAATGTCGACATTACTTCCTTGGTATTGCTGGGCTAACCAGACGAACCTAGGTGGAAGTGGGATCTGGTCCAACGTGGTTCAACGTTCCGCATAAACGCATCATAACAAACGTGGACAAAGCCTTGTGTGTTAAGATTAAGTGAACACAGAGGTTCGGGCGTTCTGAATCACGCAAATAGATATACCATTTGAAGTACGGTGCGAGATTCCACGAGTAACTAGCAAAATGTTAAATCTCCAGAATTCTTGATTCCAATATAGATGTCACGTTAATGATATCCAAGAATTCAAATCAAAACATCAAATGAATAATCAAATGAATATTTGATCAAGTAGTAAAGCATACGAAGATTTAATCACGTACATCATTGATCCGTAATAATATGTCCTCTAACTAGAGCGACTAACCATTTTCCAGATGATGACTCAAACTCACTTAGTTGTACATTGAAGATGAACGAATTCAAAACTTCAAACCGAGAATATCAAACTCATTAATTCGTTGAAGCACAAATCAAAATGATAGAGTTTGAACTTCGAAAATACGCATTCTGAGTCAACCATATTAAGGTTTCGAAACGTACGTCAGTTTTGGCAGAAACCAATTTAAGGTTTCGGAACCTAAAGTTCATTATATGACCGAAACTGTTTTAAGGTTCCCAAATCAAGTTTCCATATAGCGAAACCTAAAGCTTGGTTTCGAAATCTAGATTCTGTTTAACAAAACCTTGTTTAAGGTTTCGAAACAAGAAACACATATTAAATTCTACTCAAATGTTTGGTCGAACTTGAGAGTCCATATGGTCGAGAACCGTTTCACCATCACAGCTTTTTAGCCTCGACGCACAGGAATATATTTCCCGGTTCACATAAACCTTTAGGAAACCCCAGGTTTTTTTCGACCTTTTAGATCTCACATGGTCAAGAAACATTGGCCTCGATTCTCAAGTCACTGTCAGCCACACAAACATTGTTTCGAATCTGTTATATCTCATTGGTCACAATGTTTACATTTTCGGACCAATAGCTTATGAATGCGAAAACCAGATTATGGTTTCGAAATCAACGTCAAGTTTTATCAAAACCTACATTGAGGTTCAAACATTAAAAATTCATAAGTTGAGATACACAAATATGGTTTCGGAATCCAGAAGTGAGATATGGTATACAAGATGATCATATACAGAATCAAATGAATGGTTCAGAACTTCAGAGTTCAGAGCCAAATCAGGACGTCGTATTCGAATCTCAGAAACAACATTATTTCGAGTCTACACAACATAAGTGTGAGTCACGATCTCTCTTACATTTGCTCATATAAATATATGCAATCAATCCGACAGAGCCAGACTATGTAAGAAGAGACACAATACTGTGATGGATTAAATCTCGTAAGTACTACCGAGATAACATCACATTGTTATATCCAACTCGAAAAGGTTTTAGGAAAAAACCTTTATATTAACTTAGAGACGGAGAAGAAAAGAAGGCTCTAAGCAATATTGGAACGTCATAACTACAACACTAATACCACAAGTGGTAAAGAGGAGTTATCATAAGACACACTGATCACAAGTGATCAAGTCATAACGTAAAGCTCAAGCTGAGAGTTATGTTTATGTCTTTTGTAGCACAAGTGTAAAAGATAATGGAATCACGTTATTTAGATTCACTAACCTGTTGAATGATGAAGCCGGATATCTTTGTTTGATCTTCAGTCTTTCTTCAAATCTTCACCAGTGATTCTAAATCCTACCAAAATCTTCCACAACCTAAAGCTAACTCTCTCACGTGACTTCATCTAATTGTGTGTTGTTTAGCGGTCGAGTTTTGATCACTAAAGTTGACAACTAAGATTGACATACCAACACTTAGCGAGGTTGACCGAGCCATGCTCTAACATTATTATTGGTTTTCAAGAAATTTCCTACAAGGTTTATTGCTTTGAATACTAGGATCCCACTTTTATTTATCAAAAAGACATAATAGCACATTAGTAGGATAAGAAAATTTAAACCTTGAGATGTACTGTCCTCTTATTGTTCATATGAACAATTACATTACTCTTATCTAGATAGTACATAGATAAGAGTGGCAACTCATAACACTTTTTAGGTGTTACGGCGAGTGTTTTCCCACTAGCCTTGTGTCATCAATCTTGTCTCTCTTCCTTTTGAGAATTTGTCATAGAAGTTGCTATCATCAAAGTAAGATTCAATGGTTGAGGAGTTACCTGAGAGTTTCTGCTCCTTTTGACGTATGTTAATGAGATCTTTCATCTTTGAAGAACCTTGCTTTCATTTGTCAAGGATGTCTTGAAATTGAGTAACCAGTTTACTCAAGGCATCATCTTCCAAAACTTTTATTCCCTCTTGATTGTTGACAGAATGTATCTTCCTCTTAGGAACCCAATGTTGTGTTTTTTCAACAGATTTGTTGAAACGGTGACTTCCAGAACTTTGAGAACGTCAAAAAAATTTCTTAGTCTCAGTATGTTCTTTAACTTGTTTAGATCGTGACCAATGATTGGGTTGATTGGTCTTTTTGATGTCACCGATTTCTTTGAGAATTTGATCTATCTTTTGTTCAAGATCTACTATTCCTTTATTCTCAAAGTGTTTTCTTGATCTTGTCCGAATAGTTTTGTTCGTTTTGCAAATTTGACAGATCGTAGATGCATCTTTGGTGTTTTTTACGTTGGTGACAAATGTCTCAACGTTCTTGGCTTTTTGCATAGGAATAGTTGCAATATTGACAATAGATGCACGAATTGTTTGAAACACAAAGGATTTGTGTATTTCATCTTTTAGGAGTGCAATCTCTCCTTTCAATTCCGTTATTTTTTCACACACCATGACTGAGATAGATTCATGTTTTGATTCCTTACTGGGAGTAATTTTTGAACAGGAATCAGAGGTTATCATGGATATATGATTGACAAGTCGATTAACCTTGTGCTTTAGACGAGTAATCTCAGAAGTTTGAAAATTCATGTGATTAATGAGTCCAGAGCTTTCCTTTTCAGCTTCTGAATCAGAATCATCAGAGAGGTTAAAAGGTAAGGCTTGTAGATATGGTTTTAACGCTTCATCACAAAAAGAAAAAGACCAAGTATCTATGATTGACTTATCTGTGTTTTTGTCTGGTGTACCGGGACAAGACATGGTTCACGAAAAAGCGTAAAAAACACAGACAGTTACGTCCTTTACAAGGTGTTTGCCGGCTCTGATACCAACTGAAAAAGCGGGGCTACCGAGATACACCACCAACTTTTAGTTTTCGTGAACCTAGTTGATTATGGTTGTTTGAACGATCTCACAAATCAATATCCAAACAACAACCTGAGTATAGTTCAGAGAACCGAACCCTAACAAGAACGTAGTTCTTGTAGATCTCAATAGAGATGGATTCACTCAAAGGTTATGAATCAACAAACTTACAATTACTTCTATTATATAGATCAAAGACAATATAATGCGGAAGGGAAAAGTAATGCAAGACACCAGAATTTTGTTAACGAGGAAACTGCAAACCTAGCAGAAAACCCCGGGACCTCGTCCAGATGTGAACACCCTTAGTATGAACGGTATACAGACGCTAGCCTACTCTCAGACTTCGGACTGGACTGTATCGAGACTGAATTCAACCTACAAGCAATTCAGCTACCAATGTGCTCCTACGTCTCTTGGCTCCCGCAGTAGCCTACGTACTTGATTCCCCTAGATGACGTCCTTTACAGGCGTAGGAGTTGCTCCACTTCCCTTCGTGAAGACTAGCGCTACCCTGCCTCTAACAGGACGCCTAAAAGTATCCAAGTAATCAAACAAGAATACGATTGTGATTTCCTTTAGTCTTAAAGTCAAGGTTAATGGAAATCGATATGTTGAATAGGGCTTATTGATCTAGCCTAAACAACTTTACCTCCAAACGCGTGACGAACTTAGTATGAAACCTAGTTCGCGAATTTGCGTTGGGAACTTCTAAGGTTTACGATTCAAGATCTACCTTACGAAGTTTCTATCAAATCTTGGTCGTGATAAGATTGAAAATATTCAATCGACCCAAGATACAGGATGGAATTTTACTTCTGACCCGTGCTTCACGATCCTCAAGTGAAGTCTTTCAATAGTCGTAGTCCAAAAGGACTTCGAGATGACAGCCAACCTTTATGCAAGGATACACAGATGTGTTCTTGCAGAAGGTCATCTATTTATAGTGATCACCAAGGGAGGACTTTGCTTAATGTTTAAGCAACTTTGAGTAGGGCTCAAGCAAGTTCCGGAACTAGGAAAGTCCATAGCTTGATTACCCATTCTCAATCTTCATGTAACTTTGGACTAGGCCAAAATTAGAGAAGACTCAACCTTGATTGAAGGTTTGCGACTTCTGGTCAAAATCATGTTTGAACATCGCTTGGATTAAGTTGTTGAATTCCATGGGCCAAGTAATGACAAGTCCGAGAACTAATCATGCCTAGACCGAAAACTTCAAGATATGGAAGTTGGAAGTTTTCACATGGCTTATATGTACGCGTTCATAGAGCTGTCAATAGAGTTCAGGAGAATTCAGGAGAATTCTTGAACTTGCATGAACGCGTTCATACAGACTTTTCTCGTTTTCTGAAATGCCAAAAGCAACACATGTACGCGTTCACCGTTGGGGTCATTTCAAGAGATAATTCAACATACTCTACCTATACATATTATCATAACTGTAACAAATGCAAAGGAGAAAATCCTAGAATACCTTCGGATCATATAAACAACATCATAGACTATTGGTATGATATAAATGGTAAATACGATACGGAAAGGAAAAAACCTTTATAACCTTTAGCGAGGACGTTATGATTTATCAAGTAGTAAGCTTCGGTCTTCGTCTTCATCAGTCTTTGTCTCGATTACCTAAAACTATCCTAGTCCGAGGTTGTAGAGTAAACTTATCAAGGATTGTGTTTTTGTCTCATAAACTTGACAACTGACTTGAGATAGCAACATCAGTGGGTTCAACCAAGCAATTCTCTAACAAATGCACCTGCATTAAAGGCATTTAATGCGGACTTAACTTCTTTTGACTTCAAATGCCGAAAAACATAAATGAAAACAATGTTTCATTTATTGCAGCATTGAATTACTTGATACTCTAGTGAGAACCGTTCATAGAAACCGGTTCACATGGCTCTCGGTTTCTGAGACAAAACCGGAATTGCCTTAGTATCAAAGTATTTCTTCCAAAGTTAACATGGTGACAACATAAGCTTTGAATGTTGTCGTTAACTTGAATCTAGACTCGAATAGGAATGATATAGATGGAAGGATTGGACCTCTTCAAATTAAGCTAAGCAATAGAACATTGCCGCAAGTCGAAGGTTTGCCTTATTGTGTCGTATAATGAACTGTTGCATGAATGCACACGTTCATGACCATGTTGAACCAAATCATATGATGAGTTCCGAACTCACACAAAAATATATTCCTTACTTCTCTAAACTAAATAATAGTATGAATAAGCAGGTTCGTTCCTAAGGGAGAAAGCTAAGTTGTTGACCTAATTTTCTGAATGAATGTATGAATGCAAGGTAATGAAACAATGAGATGAGGATGAGGATGGTTAAGGAATCAATATCCACTATTGAACATGAATCAAATTAATCACACAAGTGTAATCTTCTTCAAAATACGTATAATACCAACCCTAGACATGTTATAAGCTCAACAAGTCTATATGGACTCCAAAATAACTTTGTAGAATAAGTTCTCTACGAAATTCTAGCCAACCAAGCCACTTTGAATAAGCTCTCAAAGTGTAACTTAATCAACCGATAAAATCTATGAGTTGGATTGATCGTAACCACATGTTCATAAGCTCGACATATGAATTTAGGGTTATCATCTACACACTATTGTCCACAGAATCCCTCCGCAACGTTAATGTTATGCTACTTATGATAAATCACCTCAACAATTACGGATTGAGGTTCAATAATCTAGCAATAGTATTACTAGCAATCCATTCAATGTGCACTTAAATATCATGCAAGCAATCCATGGTTATAAGCATGGTAGAAGATAAACAATAACACAATAATTCAAGAAAGATTAACTTGCATAAAGACTCAAATCAAAATAGTTTCAAAATCATCCCAAACCAAACAAGAATTTAGCTACGCATGGAGTTCATGTTTCTCGACAATAATTCAAAAAGAGGAGTTCAAAGTGAGAAAAAACAAAGCCAATTGTGACTGGTGGTAGCATGAACAGCAAACTCCTCTAGCTCCGGTGATGGTGGATTGTGCGACTTGATGGTGGTGACGTCGTGGTAGAACTGCTGTTTGTGATGGAAAGATGGTGAAGCTCGAGTCGACGCTGCTGCGGTGCTGATGATATGCAAGGACACAAGGTGGTGCTGCAGCTGGTGGATGCAAGTGATGATGCTAATATGCAGGGGAACTGGTGGATGCAAGTGATGCAAGGTTGCTGCTGGATGGATGATGCAGGTGGTGGTGGTGGTGATAAGAGAGGAGCAGAGCTCCTCTCTGGTGGAGATGCAAAACAGTGGTCGAGAGAGATGTATGCGGCTGTGAGATATCTCCTATTCTGCACCCTAGTTCCTCCTTTTATATCTTCTGTTCCTTTCGAGTTTCACGCAAGCCAGTTTCCTATTCCCACTAAAAAAATGAAAACAGGTCACAATCCATATCGTCTGTCATTACAATCGACGGCAAAACCCTCTTTTACTTGGCTGTTTTGTCGGACCTGAACTCTTTCCAAATACTGTCGTTAACTACTCAATCCTGCCAGATACCATCCAATATAAATCCCTGACTTCTATTTCCTCCCTGCCTTCAGTTTCTAACCCATCTGAACCCATGGCTAGAACCTGTTTTGTAAGCAAAATTAGGCCAAAAATAGACCCATTTTCCCTCTCCTGTAGTATTCTCAAATACCCACAAACCCAATGTTTTGTTTTTCTTCTTATCTGTGAGTCCCCCTCTTGAACCTTGGTAACAATCCAAACTCATCCATACTCTGTCGGTAAACCCCTTGTGCAGCAACATCTTCTTGTTCTCTCTTTTCTCGATATTCTCTCTTGATCATTGGCAGACACTAAACTGAACCCCTTCTTCTCTTCGATATTGAACCTTGGCAGATCCTCATACGAGTCCTAGTTAGCCAGCAGTGGTGAACCAGAATTTGTCTAAACTTTCGGAAAGAACTTGGCAGAAGCTGCAGAACTGATTACTGAGAAAACTGAACGTGGTTCCCTGGATTCAACCTGGTTTTGATAGGATGGGGAGGTGCTCTGAGTAGACATAATTGGGTGCTTCACTGCAATGTATAAAGAATCAAATGGCTGCCCAGTAATTGGGGTTGCCTCAAGTAATTCTCTTGTTTTGCATTTCGTTTTGCTTCATTTTGTGTATCATGGTTTAATTGTACCTGCAAAATAGAAAACAACGTTAAATAACCAATGTACGAGGCATAAGCTAACTAAAGTGTATAATAAGGTACTCTTGAGTAGGTGTTTTAAGGCACCTATCATCATACTTTCAAGAATAAGATCATTAAAGCACAAATATGATTAATGAATATTCTTTCTTCCATTTGCAAGTGCAACCAATGAAATGTGGTCAAGGAGATCGATTCATTTAGAGTGATTGATTCCTTGTGTTAAGTGTATTGAATCCTAGTTAGGGAAACTGATACACTTTTTAAAGTGAATTGATTACACATTAGTGAAATCGATACACACTTGGGCGGATTGATTACAAATTCATGCAATGCATTCCACATGTGTTGTGAATCGATTTCTGGCATTGGTGTTCGATCTACTTGAAAAGGCAAGGGTACCGAAATACTACCAACTTTTCGTTTGGGCTCGTGAGTCTTATGGTAAGATATGGACGATCTCGAAAATCAATATCCAAATCTGATAACCGGAGTAGGATCACAAGTGATCAGTCCAACTCAAGACAAGTCTTGGTAAGTCCCCTGGATGGATTATGGACCAACTCGACGGTTATTAATAACGTATTTCTTGTGTTTGCTTTAATTATATAATCAGATAATATAATACGGAAAGTAAAGCACACAAGACACCAGAGATTTTTTTAACGAGGAAACTACGACCTGTAGAAAAACCTCGGGACCTCGTCCATATTGAACACCACACAATACAAACTGCCTACAAACACTAGCCTACTATAAGACTTCGGTCTGGGATGTAGCAGAGACCAACTCAAGCCCTCCAAGCGAATTGGCTACTGTCGCACTCCTTAAGTCTCTAGATCCCCCACAGATCGTCACGCACTTGATTCCCCTAACTGACGTCCTTTACATGCCTAGGAGTTGCTTTAACCGGTGTTAAAGGCTTTTGTTAATAATTCCGGCTTAAGTCAACAATACTGGTTTTGCAACCTTAATTGCTGACTGTATGTTTCGAACTTTCCTCTTCACTTTAACATACGTAAAGTGACTTCCTTTGGATTGCTCCAGGTCATATGGAAATCTACTTACAGGCGGGGGCTGACAAGTAAACCGAGTAAACTATGCCCAACTTGTCTCTACCTCATTTGTAAAAAGAATCACTTAAGAAACTTATACAACTGGAGCTAACTAGGTCTTACAACACCGAGTGCAGCCTTGTGTTGCTTCCTTTAATCTTGTATGTAACGTATCAGTTCTTGAATAACCTTATTGCAGAAGAAAAGGACTATAGAATAGATAAGAACGTGATCAGGTTACCATGGTTACAGTTTAATATGATACCAACCACAAAGGTACGTTATCGCCTACCTGTGCTTCCCAACTCTCAAGAGAAGTCTTTATAGTCATTAGGTAAATCCCACAGAGGAATTGCTACCTAATAGAGGATGACTATACCACAACAAGCTTACACCGAAGTGCAAAGAGTTTACGATCAATTCCACAGAAAAACTTCACGTATGCTTGATGTTTGTTATTTTCGTTCTTTAACCCTCCATTTATAACACTCATTAATATAGGTTGCTTAGGAATAAAGCAACTAGTTTCTTAACCTACAAGTTAGCAAGTGCCCGTGTAAACGAACCCGTTACTTGGATTGCACACAAAGAAACCCTAGATTTATCTCAATTGGAAATCTTTTATCATTTATCTGCCATGTGATTTGTTAGCTCAAAATCACTTCAAGATAGATATCCAACATACCAGAGATAATCTTTATCTTATTGGCTCATTGAGATTCGTTAGATGGACAACAAAAGATCTGATAAGCACAAGTCCACTAAGAGATAAAGGAGTTTGTTGTTTAACCCGTGTGAAATTCCCGCAGAATATTCACTTGGACGGTTCGTTAACCGTCCGTCTGAATTCCTGCCAAATACATTGAATCTGGAGTTCACGTACTTGTACGTGTACAGATCAACGTTTTGAGACACAAAAGAAATTTTCGGTGCCACTGTTCACGAACCGGTTCGTAAACCGCCGTCGATCAGATTAGGGTTTAACTGGATCCGCTGGAAGTTCTGGGCTGGGACAGTACTTAGATGTGTTATTACGCCCTCAGCTATAATCCACTGGACTCTGCTCTAGAGTACTCCTTTAGATTCATCTTTTTCCTACATGTGATTTGCAAGCAAACCATTGCACTGGAAAGGGTATCGAATCTATCTCATGCATCTTGTAACCTTAGTATTGTGGGAACAAATATTAACATAACGCATGGTTATGTAGACAAGAATACAAAATCTCAATCGCTATAACTCTACTAAAGTAGCCAAGTATTTCGAAAGATAGAATAAGTAGAATAAAAGAATTTCCATAAAAGTCATAACTCCTACTAACCTTTTGTCGATGAAGAATATTTGATGTCTTCTTTATATTCACTCTCTTCGTCTTCAAGGTCTCTACTACTTTGTCTATATGCCAATTCCGAAATCTAAACTCTAGTAGGCTAAATCAAGAATTGTGTTTTGACACTTAAAACTGACAACCAGCTTGACATACCAACGCTAGTGGGTTTGACCAGACAATACCCTAACAATTTCCACCTTTGTCAATTTTAGTGACAAAACCAATTTACATATGGATTCAAAAGATATACAATAAAGATCTAACCTAGATGTATCTTAATTTCTTGAATTCTTCAACTTCTCCTTTGAGTCTTGATGTGTTCGTTTAACTCTTGTTGAAAAATTCGTAGACAACACCACAATATATTCATCTCAAACAACCACAAAGGTACGCTCGAGCTTACATGGGTTAATATGCTAATCTCACATGTTGTTTGTGCAAAGAGTAAGGATCAGAGCAACTTTAAAGTCCGTGTACCAAAACTTATAAAGTGATTCTACTCATTCTTGATACGAAGCTCCCCTCAATCCTTATACCTCTTTTTGCCAGACTAGTATGCAGCCCAATATTTACTCCCCCTTACTTGATACTTTCGAGAAAGTATATAAGTAAGCAATACGGTGTTCCCCCCCTATGGTTATGAACCACAAGAACTATAAACCATATGTATTCTCCCCCTATTTTTCACAAAAGTATGACAAACTAGTTGAGACTTAGTGTTTCAAGCCTATAGAGATAGTCATGTCAAGGATGTACTAGCATATCAAGTTTAAGATGACATAACTAGGAAATCAGAACGAAGATTTCTAAGTTGATTCATTTTTTGGAGAAATATAGATACACTTTTCTCCTAATATTCCACATCCACGCTCCCCAAAAAGATTTGTTATTAAGCGCAAGCTCATTTAAGAACTCTCCCCATGTGGTGTTATTCAATAAAGAACAACTACAAAGCCTAACTTGGACAAACAATTTAATGTATCCAGTTTTCTTTGTTTACAATCTCCTTTCCTTAGCCAATTTTTTGGAAAAGAGTATATGATTTTTGAGCTTATGGAAACCTTAAAAATCTTATAATCTAAAGTTTCTTGATTGTGAGAAAAAGCTTAACTTTTGTAGTTTTACATAACTTTGAATCATCACAAAAGCAATGAGTAAAGTCATGTTGGCAGCCCTAATTATTGTGCTTTCCTCACCGTATCTGACAAGGGCTTACATGGTGAGGGTGCACAACACAATCAGGTTGTGTCGAGGTGAACACTTCTTTGTTCACCATTGGTGATTAAAACAGAATCTCCTACTTCAATGGGTTTTTCACCACAAGTAGCTTTCGGCTTAGATTTCGCCTTTCCCTTTTTCTTGTTTTTCACCAGTAATAACCCAAGTATATCATGAAACAATTGCATTATTCCAAGGTTTTCTTGGAAAATTAACACAAGACTTTCAATGATTTCAACTTGGGTGGCCTCACTCGGGTAATGATTCCCTTTGGCACTTATTAGGAGCAATATGATCTTTATTCCCATCTTTCTCATCAAGGTTTCCTGAGAGATGATTGGATTGACATTTCTCTTGCAAGTTAGTCGATCTCCAATTGGGAACATCAGATCTAGTCTTCACATTTACAAAGTGTTCCTTTCTATGGCGATTAGGAGAGAACTTTGTAGAGCGTTTATAGGCAAAATTCGGTTTATCATAATACTGATTTTTATGCCTAAAGGTTGGACGTTCACAACCTGCATTAAGATGATTATCCTTGTTGTTCGATCTAAGTTTGATCTCCAACACACTTGCGTCATTACAAATGTTGGATTTTTCGTTCCTTTTACGGAATCTGCATCTTTTTTCCAAATGTCCTTTATTACCACAATAAAAGCAACGTTTAGTAACAAAAGGTGTGGGGTGCTCATTGTTGCCTGGATATTGTCGAGCTTGAAAGGATTTGCTATTTTTATCCTTAACTTGTGGTAGAGGTATTTCACTTTTGGAAATTTTAGTAGCCTTTGGTTGAGAAGAATCCTTAGCCTTGACAAATTTCACCTCTTTGTTATTATTTAGAGCGTCTATTCCTTTATAGCCCAATCCTCGTGTGTCACGGTGATTTTTACTCGCTCCTAACATCAAGGTTAATTTGTCTGAGCTATTGTTGAACTTATTCAAGTTCTCTTCTTCCAACCTTTTGATCTTTTCATAAGCATTAACTAGATCATTCTTAGATGAATCACCATTCTTAAGATTATCTAGCCTAGCTTGAAGAATTATTTCTCGATCACGACCTTCAGAAATTAGCAATTTGAGACTACGAATTTCTTCGTTGTGATCGGTTGTACCATTAGTATCAAGTTCCTTTTGAAGGTAACATTTTGACTACGAAGTCTGTCACATTCAACCTCTTTGCAGAACAAGGACCTCTGATCTTCTGAAAGTTTCAGATATCATTCCTTGATAAGGTTATTCGTAACAGTATCTTCATGGTACACTTCTTCATCAGAGTCAGAACTTGTGTCCTGATCAGAGTTCCCAGCAGCATAGTCTACATTATTTGTCTTATACTCTTGATAGACATTTGACATATCATCAATAATTGCAATGTAAGCTAGATTCTCTTTTGCATCTTTGGTAGGGCATTCAGAGGATTTATGCCCAAAACCAAGATACTTGAAGCACTGAACATCATCATCATCACAATTGAGTGTCTCCAGAGAGGAAGATGATGTATGTTTGGATAAATCCTTTTTCAGTTTTTTAAGACGGTGAGAAGAGTTATCCCTGATTCACTAGGTTTAGATGTACTAGTACGGTTCACGAACTGAAGGGCAATACCTATCTATTTTCTTAAGAGATTTCTGACATGTTGTGTGATTAAGGACATATTAGAGTTTAATTCCTTTTCGAAACGATCATCACACATATCAACCTGAAAAGTGTTGATTTTGTCAGAAGAGGTACTGGGAGGGATAACGGCTTTAAAAGCAATTGATCTATTTCGCTCATGATTAAAGACTTTAAGTTTACTAACAAGGTCACTTCTTGTTATTGTTAAGACGTGTACTTCTTGGATGACATGTTTCTTTGATTCGTACCTTGAGGGTAATGACCTCAGAATTTTACACACAATGTCCCTTCCGGAATAGCTTTTCCTAAGGTGTGACAGGCATTTACTATCTCAGACAATTTGTGGTTAAATTCTTCAAAGTATCATCCTCAAGCATTCGAAGGTTTTCCCAGTCAGACACGAGGTTCTGAAGTCTAGCTTCTTTCTCTGTTTTATTCCCTTCGAACATGGTCCTTAATCTATTCCAAGCCTCTTGCAAGGTTTCACATGTGGCCACGTGATGCAAAAGATCAGGTGTTACTGCATGAATGATAGGTTTAAGCCCATCATAGTTTTTCTTGGCAGCTTGACTTTCCACGTCATTATATGTGCCAATGTCTTTGGGGACAGACTCACCTTCTACCAGGATAGTTGGAGGTGTGTATCCCTTTTCGACATAGACCCAGGTTTTGAAGTCCCGGGCTTGCAAAAACGATTTTATTGCAGTCTTCCACCATAGGTAATTTGTGCCATCAAACTTTGGTGGTACGTTACAAGCTCTTATGCTTTGTTCCATAACTCACAAGCCGTGATAAACACAAAGAGTTACGCCTTTAATGTGTTTACCGGCTCTGATACCAATTGAAAAAGCAGGGGTACCGAAATACTACCAAATTTTCGTTTGAGCTCGTGAGTCTTATGGTAAGATATGGACGATCTCAAAAATAAATATCCAAATCTGATAACCGGAGTAGGATCACAAGTGATCAGTCCAACTCAAGACAAGTCTTGGTAAATCCCCTGGATGGGTTATGGACCAACTCGACGGTTATTAATAACGTACTTCTTGTGTTTTATTTAATTATATAATCAGAGAATATAATGCGGAAAGTAAAGCACACGTGAAACCAAAGATTAATTTAACGAGGAAACTACGACCTGTAGAAAAACCTCGGGACCTCGTCCATATTGAACGCCACACAATACAAACTGCCTACAAACACTAGCCTACTATAAGACTTCGGTCTGGGATGTAGCAGAGACCAACTCAAGCCCTCCAAGCGAATTGGCTACTGTCGCACTCCTTACGTCTCTAGATCCCACAGATCGTCACGCACTTGATTCCCCTAGCTGACGTCCTTTACAGGCCTAGGAGTTACTTTAACCGTTGTTAAAGGATTGTGTCAACAATACCGGCTTTTCAACCTTATTTGCTGACTGTATGTTTCGAACTGTCCTCTTCACTTTAACATACGTAAAGTGACTTCCTTCGGATTGCTCCAGGTCATACGGAAATCTACTTACAAGCGGGGACTGACAAGTAAACCGAGTAAACTATGCCAACTTGTCTCTACCTCAGTTGTAAAAAGAATCACTTAATAAACTTATACAACTGGAGCTAATTAACTAGGTCTTACAACACCGAGTGCAGCCGTGCGTTGCTTCCTTCAACTTTGTATGTAACGCATCAGTTCTTGAATGGCCTTATTGCAGTAAAGAATGACTATAGAATAGACAAGAACGTGATCAGGTTACCAAGGTTACATGTTAATCTGATAACAACCACAAAGGTACGTTATCGCCTACCTGTGCTTCTCAACTCTCAAGAGAAGTCTTTATAGTCATTAGGTAAATCCCACAGAGGAACTACTACCTAATAGAGGATGACTATACCACAACAAGCTTACACCGAAGTGCAAAGAGTTTACGATCAATTCCATATAAAAACTTCATGTATGCTTGATGCTTGTGGTTTTTTGTTCTTTAACCCTCTATTTATAACACTCAATAAAAAATTTAGCTCAAAATCACTTCAAGATAGATATCCAACAGACCAGAGATAATCTTATCTTATTGACTCATTGAGATTCGTTAGCTGGACCACATAAGATATTTTGATAAGCACAAATCCAACTAAGAGATAAAGGAGTTCGATGTTTAACCCGTGTGAAATTCCCGCAGAATATTCACTTGGACGGTTCGTGAACCGTCTGTCTGAATTCCGGCCAAATACATTGAATCTGAAGTTCACGTACATGTACGTGTAGAGATCAACGTTTTGAGACACAAAAGAAATTTTCGGTGCCACTGTTCACGAACCGGTTCGTGAACCGCCGTCGCTCAGATTAGGGTTTAACTGGATCCGCTGGAAGTTCTGGTATGGGCCAATACTTAGACGTGTTATATTACGCCCTCAGCTATAATCCACTGGACTCTGCTCTAGAGTACTCCTTTAGATTCATCCGTTTCCTACATGTGATTTGCAAGCAAACCATTGCACTGGAAAGGGTACCGAATCTATATCATGCATCTTGTAACCTTTGTATTGTGGGAACAAATACTAACATAACTCATGGTTATGTAGACAAGAATACAAAATCTCAATCGCTATAACTCTACTAAAGTAGCCGACTATTTCGAAAGATATAATAAGTAGAATAAAAGAATTTCCATAAAAGTCATAACTCCTACTAACCTTTTGTTGATGAAGAATATTTGATGTCTTCTTTATATTCACGGTCTTCGTCTTCAAGGTCTCAACTACCTTGTCTATATCCCAATTCCGAAATCTAAACTCTAGTAGGCTAAATCAAGAATTGTGCTTTGACACCTAAAACTGACAACCAGCTTGACATACCAACGCTAGTGGGTTTGACCGGACAATGCCCTAACACTATTACCATTAGGAGATCGATTTATAAAAGCATAAATCCATTCCTAACTTAAGGGAGATCGAATCCACCATATGGTAATCGATCAAGTCGTAAGTTGATTGATTACCAATTAAGAGAATCGAATCAAAACTCTGGACATCGATACCTAGCCATTGGTGATCGATCCAGTTGTAAGTAGATTGATTACCAATTAAGGGAATCAAATCTCAACACTGGAAATGGATACCTAGCAATGATAATCAATTCCTTTGCATGGTGATTGATTTCTAGTCTATACAAAACTAGAAACTGGCTTTGTAGCTAAGTGTAAAATCACTAGCTCTCTGAATGCACAGTATAGTCGAGTTAGAAAACTCTTATCAATATTGATGCAGGCATTCAGGTAATGAAGATGAACTTCATAAAGCCATTCACCATGAATTACTTCATAATACAAATCTCATAAAAGCTTGTATTGAATTGGTTCGAGGAAAGCAATGATGAAGTATAAGAAGAAGACTCCATATAAAAATGATTTCTGGTCATGGAACTCAAGAAAAGAGAGTTCATAGACACTGTCGAATACTAACAGTCAAAAGCTTCGATTAGAATAACCATTCAGCTCAGAGCAGAGGACCACTGTAATCATTGTGTCTAGAAGGACTAACCTTTTTGCTGAAGGAGGATATTGTCATTTGTTCTTCATTCGTCTTTAGTTCTTGATCAGTCTTCCAGATTTACCAGCCATCATCGACCTAAAGGTCTAACCTAGTGAAATCTGACTATCAGTAGACATGTTCAAGTGTACGAGTTTTAAAAACTAAATTATGACAAGAAAGCTTGACATACCAACGCCTGGTGGGTTTGACCGAGCATGCTCTAATAGTCTTCTTCGAATGTTATTCCATCTTCTTCGGGCAATGAATATGAAGATGAAAAGTCGAGGGTACCGAGTACATCACCAATTTTTTTTATTTTAGGCAACCTATAAATCAAACCTTGAACAGTTCCTGTAATCAAGAACACAAGAACAACTCTCTTTCATAATTGATTGAATCACACAAAGGGAATCAATACAAGATAACGAAAGACAATGTCAACAACCAAGTACGATACTTTAATTATAAATGACAAGTCAAATATAATGCGGAGATAAAGTAAAGTACACACAAGAATTTTGTTAACGAGGAAACTACAAACTCATAGAAAAACCTCGGGACCTAGTCCAGTTTGAATACTCTTAAGAATTAAGCCGCCAATACACCTACTCTCAGACTTCAGACTAGTTGGTGTAAACAATACGACCCTAATACGACTATTAGTCATAAAGATTTCCCCTCAGTACTCCTGCGCCTCCAACCGCAGCAAGGTGATCACGCACATGTACTCCCTTAGAGAAACATACGTCATTTACTGTCTTCCCTAAGAGTTGCTCCACAGTCATTCGTGAAGACTATCGCTACCGACCTCCAATCACACGACTACAACCTTTACGGACAACAACCAAATAGCGGGAGGTCAAACTACTAAATGATATCCTTGTTAACTTAGCAGATATTTCACCGAAGTCGTTTTACACCAAGAGCGAGGCTATTTAAGTTTATTTGGTTAATAAACCCCTCGAGATATCAAACAAGGTTTTGAAACCAAAACTCCCGAAAGAGCAACCTTGGCGTCCCAGTTGGAATCAAGCAATAATGGATGCGTACAATATGATATGACCTTGAAGAACAAAGTACCTGCAAAATAACAATCCAAAATAACGATCTTGATTCCACTCAATATCTATTTGTTTGGCACACAAACTGAAAGCAATTTGCTTACAAACCCAGGTCAATAGATAAAGAGATGTTCTAATCACTACGATCTTGAGTGGACTTATATCAGAAGAGAAGGACCTTAGCATAACAAGATCGTAAGACTTTGATAGACGTGATAGAACAGAACACAAGTACAATACAAAAAAGACTAGTAAACATAAATTAGTCTCCCTGAAGAGGTACTTCTAGGCTTCTCGATACCTAAGATAAGACTTTCACACTAATCCAGACCGAGAGCTAAAGCTCAAAGGTACTGAAAGTAATAGTGGGTATCACAAGCTTACTTTTCCGAAGAATGAAACTTGGTAGAGGGACAAAGCTTTCAGGAGAAATACCACTCATATTATATGAATAATGCTTAGCTTTGAAACGAGGCTAACTTAATTTCGGAAATACATTAAAGCACATTTCCATATCAATTTCGAAATTCCTCACATAGACTCATAACATTTAATGAGATCTAATATTTTAGCATTTTTACATTTAACAAAAGATATTTCATTAAATGTTTGACAAAAAACATTCAAAGCAAATAATACTCAATAATTTAATTAATTCGAAATATGGTGCTTAGCAAATATACTCGGTGGGATAGAGTTCATTCCGGAATCTGTGTCCTTGGATTCGAAAATCATCTTCTGGTAATATTAATTCCAAATGTCTTCATCAACTTTGATAATTTCGACATCACTTCCTAGGCATTGTTGGATGGGCCAGATCGATCCTAGGTGGGATCAGGTCCGATGCGGCTAACGTTCCTCACAAATGTATGATCGTAGATATGGACAAGCCTTATGTGTTAAGCTTAAGTGAACACGTAGGTTCAAGGACATTCTGAATCATACAATATAGATATACCATGGAAAGTACCGTGTATGATTCTCCGAGTAATAGCAAATATTGTTCCTCATGAATTCACGATTTCAATATACATAATCACTTTAATGATATCCGAGAATCCACATCAAACACCAAAGGAATATTCAATCGAGTGTTTGATCGTGTAGTGTATAAATACAACGATTTAATCGCTTACAATATTGATCAGAAATCATGTGCCATATTTCCGATGATGACTCAAACAAACTTAGTTGTACATTGAAGATGAATAAATTCAAACTTCAAACTGAGAATATCAAACTCATTAATTCGTTGAAGCACAAATCAAAATGATACAGTTTGAACTTCGAAATACGCTTTATGAGATAACCAGTATTTAGGTTTCGAAATTTACATTTCGATTTGCAGAAACCAAAGTTAGGTTTCGGATCCTAGAGTTCATATATGACTGAAACCAAAGTTAGGTTTCGGATCCTAGAGTTCATATACGACTGAAACCAAATTTAGGTTTCCAAATGTAGATTCCATTCCATATAGCGAAATCCAAGTTTGATTTCGAACTTTAGATTTTGTTTTAACAAAACTTGATCAAGGTTTCGAAACAAGAAACATATATTATATTCGTAACAAATGTTTGGTGTCGAATTTGAAAGTCCATGTGGTCAAGAGACATTTCAGCATCACACCTTTTTTATCCTTGACGCACATGCTATATTTCTCGGTTCACATAAACCTTTAGGAACCCCATAGTCTTTATTATAGACCTTCTAGAACTCACATGGTCAAGACCCATTGGTCTCAATTCTCAAGTCACTGTTAGCTAGCAAACATAGTTTTGAACTCAAGTTTTCTTATGGTCAAAATTTAGGATTAAGTTTCGGACACAATAACTCATGGACACAAAACAAATTAAGGTTTCAGAATTAAAGTCAGTTTTACCAAAACCTACACTGAGGTTTCGAACTCTAAAGTCCATAAGATAAGAAAACATGGATATGGTTTCGAAATCTAAAAGTGATATGACATTCTAGATGTTCATCTATCGTAAATCAAATACATGATTTCGAACTCTAGAAATCAGAGTCAAACAACAATATAGTATTCGAAATCAGAAAAGCAGTATGTCGAGTCTACACATCATAAGGGTGAGCCACAATCTCGATTACTTTAGCGCATATGAATACGTACTAATTAATCCTACAGAGTCAGACAAGGTAAGTCGAGACACGATACTATGATGGATTTATTCTCGTAATACTACAGAGAATACATCATAAACTGTTATTATCCAACTCGTAGGTTTTACGAAAAAACCTTATATCACTTAGAAACGGAGAAGGAAAGAAAGCTCTAAGCAATATAGAATGTCATAAGTACAACAACAATATCGTAAGCGATATCGTGGAGTTATCCCTTAAGACACATTGATCACAAGTGACCAAGTCATAACGTAAAGCTTAAGCATTAAGTTATGTTTTGTCTTTTGTAGCACAAGTGTAAAAAGTAATAGAATCGCGTTATTTAGATTCACTAACCTCTTGAACGCGAAGCTGAATATCCTCGTTTGTTCCTCGATCTTCTTCGACTCTTCATGTAGTGACTCTAAATCCCTCCAACATCTTTCACAACGTAAAGCTAACTTAATGAAGTCTTTACCTAACGGGTGTTTCAAGCAGTCGAGTTTTGATCACTAAATTTAACAACTAAGCTTGACATACCACTACTTAGTGAGGTTGACCAAGCCATGTTCTAACAAAAGATGTTGAGGAAAATCTACATGGAAACAATAATGATTTAATAGATGAGGAAGAGGGTGTTGTTGGAGGTGACAAAGTAGGAAAAATGGTGACGGAGAAGAAGGTGACGAAGAAGAAGGTGGAAAGAAGGAAAGGAAAAAAAGCGTTCTCACATTCCAGCTGACATTTGATGCTAGAGAAGAAGAAAGGACCCTACAGAGTATCCGCAGATGGTGGTGAAGTTCTATTTGGATACACAACCTCGTGGGCTCATATAATATACCGTCGTAATAATTTCAACTCAACTTGGTTTGTGGTTTATTTGTTTGTTTTTTTCTCAATCTTGTAGAATCACAAATTTGCCACACGTCTTCTAAGGCGCCAATCGTCTTACTTCAATATAAAGAATTAACTGATGTCATTTATAATTTACGCTATAGAAATGTGATGAAAGTCGACCATCTTTTGAATTATCCTAACGAAAATGATCCGGTTATAGAATCGCCTACATATGAAAAAAATTATCGACTCAGTATTAAATGATGAGAATGATCACGAAGCAGATGATAATAGCGTCATACCAAATGTATCATCATAAGAGGTGTTTCAAGCACTAGTCGCTAAAAATATAAAAATTGCTACAACCGGAGCAATATAATCCATAAGTTGTGTATGCATTGCAAAAACTTAAAGAGAGGATGCATTTTGGTTTAGGTGGAAGGAAAAACCGACAGACTTTAACAGGGGTGTATTCAATCAGGAGTTGTATGGATAATAATGCATTTTCATTTGCTGGAATCCAGAGGATTAATATAGAATCTTGAAAGGAGTCTTGTGGAATATAATAGATTATAATAGATTAATATATAATCCTAAACTGAACTTTCTCATGACAAAGTAAAGAATAATAAAGATTTAGAAAAATAAAAATGATTATAAAAGATATGAATAACTATTATACTAGAGTATAATTTGCGCCGTAATGGCACGACATTGGTGTAAAAGTTGTAATTTTGCCTAAGAATTTTTGTCGTGGCGGTGGTGGTGGCGGGGCGATGCTAGTGGTGGACGTGCACATAGAGGTGGTGTTGGTGGTGGAGGTGGTATCGGTGGTGCTAGCGATGGTGGTGGAGGTGGCGGAGTTGGTGATGGCGGCGACAATGGTGTTTGTGGTGGTGGTGGCGACGGTGACAATGGTGTTGGTGGTGGCGGAGGTCGAGTGGTGTTGGTGGTGGCGGAGATAGTCGGGTCACAATGGTGTTGGTGGTGGATGTGGTGGTGAAGGCGGTGGTGGCACAAACCTAATTTTATTAGCAGAAAATGAAAATCCATAAGTTTCCGCAAAAGTCTTGTGCCTTGAGTTAAGATTTGTAAGAGAAAATAATGTATATATTTTGCCTTGTAATATCCACAAGATTCCACAAAAGTCTTGGGTCATTAACTTTCCACAAAAATCTAATTGAGTTGGATACCTCGGATTTTTATGGAATTTAATATTCATTAAATTGAATACCTCGGAAAATTAGGGAATCCTGATAAGTCTCAATTGAATACCATGGAAATTCCGGGAGTCTTAAATATCCAGAAAATTCCAGATTGAATACACCCCTGTAAATGCAATTTTTAGAAGAAATGACTTCTTATATGAAAATTGTTTTCTATATTTATCTACTATATATTTTTGTATTAAATATAGTGAATATTCATTTATGTTTTCGTTGGACCTTCAAGGACTCAAAAAAATATTATTCATTATTGCATTTAGCGAGGTTATTCATTTATCTCTTTTGCTCAAGTCGGAATCAGAGAAAAATATTCGTTTGGCGAGGTTATTCATTTATCGAACATTCGTTTATCGAGGCTCTACTATATAAAGGAACTTTCAAAGATGTCTAAACACCCAAATTGATTTTACTTCTGATTTCGGGGGATTGATTTTTGCTTTGGGTAACAAACACATAACTAATATGAGTAACTCTCTCTTTCGCATATTTTGGTCCTTCTCTTTACATTTCTCGGGCCCAGGCTGCACCACAGTAAATTCCTGATCTTTTTTTAAAACCCTTTCCACTATACACATGTGTGCTTTCTTACATCGACTCATAATTTCATCTCTTCACTTCACTTCACTTCAATTCGGATCGTCTTCCCGAATCACTAAATTAATTTCACTATAACCTTAAAAGCCATGGAGCATCACACCTACTTCTTCTCACTCTAAATGATCTACTAGTTCTGGTAATTTTCTAGGGTTTCTAGTTTCTTCTATTTCACATATCATCATCATGGGTGGATCAACAAATCAACCCTCCCCAGCACCAGCACCAGCACCAGCACCAGCACCATCAGCACCCGCACCGAATGTCGACACCGGAGAAAGTATGTTCTCGAGTTTATCTCTAAAGAACATGAAATTGAAAACCAAGCAACAAGAAGTACTGATTCGTGTTAGTATCCTTGGTCTTGTTTACATATTAGCATTTATAACAAGGTTATTTAGTGTTCTTCGTTATGAAAGTATGATTCATGAATTTGATCCGTACTTTAATTACAGAACAACACTGTATCTTACTGAAAAAGGATTTTATGAGTTTTGGAATTGGTTTGATTCTGAGAGTTGGTATCCATTAGGTCGAATTATTGGTGGGACATTGTATCCAGGTCTTATGGTTACTGCTTCTTTGATTTACTGGACACTTAGATTTTTGAGGTTTGCAGTTCATATACGCGAAGTATGTGTTTTAACAGCTCCGTTTTTCGCATCGAATACAACTATTGTTGCGTATTTTTTTGGGAAAGAGATATGGGATTCTGGTGCTGGTCTTGTTGCGGCAGCGTTGATTGCGATTTGTCCTGGTTATATATCTAGGTCAGTTGCTGGATCTTATGATAATGAAGGAGTGGCTATCTTTGCGCTCGTGCTTACTTTTTATTTGTTTGTTAAGGCGGTTAATACGGGGTCTCTTTCATGGAGTTTAGCTTCGGCTTTTGGATACTTTTATATGGTGTCGGCTTGGGGAGGTTATGTTTTTATAATTAACTTGATTCCGCTGTATGTGTTGGTTCTTCTAATTACTGGGAGGTTTTCGATGAGATTGTATATAGCCTATAATTGCATGTACGTGCTGGGGTCATTACTCGCAATGCAGATTCAGTTTGTTGGATTTCAGCATGTTCAGTCTGGGGAGCATATGGCGGCTATGGGAGTGTTTTTCTTGATGCAGGTTTCTTTTTCTTTTACCATTTTCTCTTGTTTTAGCTAAATATCAGTATGTTATACCATCAGAATGAGCTCTATATGGCATAGCATGATAGATGGGTCACCCACCAAGCACGGAAATTCGCAAATGCATGCATTTATCAACACTGATCATGCTATTTTTAAGGAAATGCATATTTTATAGATAGCTGTAGGATAGGATTTTACTTTTCTGAATAGCAGAATGAGAATCTTAACGTTGTGATAATTTTGTGCGTTGTATAACTGTGTAGATAGTAATAGCTCTTTTGTTGTTACATAGATCATCTAGTCCATTTGTTTATAATGAATATAGTCATGGCATTAGTTCTCCTACTATTATTAACGTTGCAGTTTGAGTTTTTGCCATACTCATATCTGAAGCTAAAGTTTACCCATCGCTTATTTATTTAGCTATATTTCAAATACTGTTACAGGTAGTTTACTTCTTAGGTTGGGTTAAGCACTTGTTAAGGGACACAAAGCTATTTCAGTTCTTCTTGAGGTTCACAGTGACCTGTTCAATCGGTGTGGGTGCTCTGGCTCTTGGGGCCGGGATGGCCTCTGGTTATATTTCTCCATGGACAGGCCGATTTTACTCTTTGCTCGACCCAACTTATGCGAAGGATTTCATTCCAATTATTGCTTCTGTGTCTGAGCATCAACCAACTGCATGGTCATCTTTTATGTTTGACTTCCACATCTTGCTCATCCTGTTCCCAGCAGGGCTGTACTTCTGCTTCAAGAAGTTGTCGGATACCACAATTTTCATAGTCATGTATGGTTTGACGAGCATGTATTTTGCCAGTGTGATGGTTCGGTTAATTCTCGTTGCAACACCTGCAATGTGCCTTATTAGTGCTATTGCAGTATCTGCTACCATAAAGAATTTAACTTCATTAATACGAACAAAGAGCAGGAGTCTTCTTAGTGGCTCTGGCAAGACAAGTGGTAGTACAAAAGGGTCATCGAAGGTGAGGGTCTCCATGTTTACTTAAATGTTAACTGCTTAATTGGTCCCTTCTTTTTTTGAAAGTTCAGGTTTTTGTAGGACGTAGCTGTTTAAATGTTGAAAGATACATGTTGTGATGGCTAAAAGTGGTATTTGTCTGTTGAGTCTATTGTATGACACTGCCGTTGATGCTGGAAAAGCAAGCTGCTTTTAGAAGGGTCAGACGTATGTTTTAGCATAAGGGGGGTCAATTATATTCGTTTATTTTTTTTTATACCAAATGTTTTTAGTACAATGATGATGTAATTTTTTGCCAAATATCCTTAGTGTTTAAGATTTCACGAACTAGAGAGCAAGGTGGTCTCAGCATGATAGGTCTCATAAACATGCACTAATTTTTAGCTTTGAAGTTGTTGCATATACATAACACTCCCAAGACAGTAGTCTAGGACTATTATGTTCTGGAGAAGTTATGCCTCAAATACATGCTCAAGTTTTTGCCCTTTGAAGAAGTTGTACAACAAATCTAAGCATCGTTATCAACAATTCAGCGGCATGGAGTTTTTAAAATTGTAGTCTCAGATAGTAGTAGCTAGGTTTGCTATTGTCCAAGAAAACAACAACTAAATGTTTGCTTATATGATGGGGTCATGATTGTCAGTTCTATGGATGCATGATTTATTACTAATTTTTGTTTTACAAAATATCTCGAAGTCAAATTAAGACTACGAAGTGCTCTCTATGCTTATTATTTGCTCCCATAAGTATGTCATCACACAGCTATGACTCACATTAGTTGTATCAACAGAATTCACTCGATCAATCTCCACCCTTTGGGAAAAATGTGGCTATCGCTCTGCTCGTAGGCGCTTTCTATTTGCTAAGCAGATATGCAATCCACTGTACCTGGGTTACATCAGAGGCATACTCGTCTCCCTCGATTGTGTTGGCTGCAAGGGGTGCTAATGGAGGCAGGGTCATCTTTGATGATTATCGAGAGGCATATTTTTGGCTTCGGCAGAATACTCCTCCAGATGCTAAGGTGATGTCCTGGTGGGATTATGGGTATCAGATTACTGCCATGGGGAACCGAACCGTCATTGTAGACAATAACACGTGGAACAATACACACATTGCCACCGTAGGGCGTGCAATGGCATCTGAGGAAGATGAGGCATATGAGATAATGAGGTCGCTGGATGTGGATTATGTACTGGTCGTATTTGGAGGTGTAACTGGCTATTCTTCTGATGATATTAACAAGTAAGAT
The DNA here is from genome assembly GCA_023529015.1 of Papaver nudicaule. Classification (NCBI taxonomy): domain Eukaryota; kingdom Viridiplantae; phylum Streptophyta; class Magnoliopsida; order Ranunculales; family Papaveraceae; genus Papaver; species Papaver nudicaule. The sequence continues at coordinate 2,759 of JAJJMA010205156.1, read as the reverse complement.
TATGTTCTATGCCTGAAGCTCAATTGTTTCTTAGACTGTATGCATTTGTCAAATCAAATGAAATGACCAATTAGCTTCTTCATTTTTTAAATATTTCTAGGTGAATCGTTATCTTCTTTACTAAAAACTGCGAGAACAACAATGTGAGCGCAAATTTATTTATCTTTTGCAGTCCAATATGCAATTTTGTTTAGATCTAGTTAGTCATTTTAGTGCATTGAAGGTTTATGCTCATGCTAGAAAGTGGTCCCTTAATGGATTTCATATCTTTATCAATATGTTATAACGTCTCTAGCTGGTTTAAGATGGTCCTAATGTTCCAGATTTCATAGATGTGCATTCTCAGGTCACCTGCTTCATATGTCAGCTCTTTCGTTGTTTTTGTTTTATTCACTACCTATTTGTGACATGCAAAACTTGTTCTCTTATTGATTTACTCTTGTGCCGTATTAGATTTCTGTGGATGGTGCGTATTGGAGGTGGGGTTTATCCTGTCATCAAGGAACCTGACTACCTTGTGAATGGCGAGTATCGTATTGATCAGGGTGCTGCACCAAAGATGTTGAACAGTCTGATGTAAGTAGCTGAGCTTGGCTATACTATTTATTTTCGGCTCTGGGATGGTTTTATTTTTTTATTTTTTTTTGGTTCCTTGCCATGTTAAAACTGTTAGTGTATATTCATTGTCTCGCATATTGCTATGGAACCATGTTCAATGGCTTTCATTTGTCTGTCCATTTTTCACTGTTTTCCTTTTTGGATCACACTTTTGCCTTTAAAACCTTTACTAACACAATACTCATATATAGGATCACCTCACGTGGGTTGTATCTATAACCATGTTTAGTGACGTCACTTGCTCAACTCTTGCCTGAAACTTGGACTCCATACATAGTCTGCTGTGATATCTCAGTTTCACGATTTTTCTGTTTAGCTGAATTGGATTTTAAAACTTTCTGTTATAACCCATGTACATACAAATGCATAGGATGCACCCCAAATTTTCGGTAATATGTTTATCCGGCCTGTTGATTGCACTTGGAGGTGGAAAAGCAAGCCAATCATTTGTCAGGACTCGGTGTCACTAAACCTTTTATCGATAATATGGAAAATGTAGAGACTAGTGATCTTGTCCTTGCACTTTTCAAGCTCTTTCTTCAATCAGTCAATAGAGCGTTGAGTTATTGTGTAATGCCTCTAGCCGTATTTACATCTAATATATTGCACCATTCTGTGATCATTAGGTACAAGCTTTGTTATTACCGGTTTGGAGAGCTGACAACAGAGTATGGTAAACCTCCTGGGTAAGTGCATTTTTAAATTTGCAGTATTATCCTTCTTCAGTTTCAGGGAAATTGTATAGTAATGTTGGAAGAGCATGCAACACTAGAAACATCCAATAATAATAAAGTACAAAGGAGTGTTGAATTTCTTAAAAACTGAACAACTACTGTTCTTTAGATGAATATTTGAGAATCAGGCTTTGATGAAGAATTTTTGGGAAGTAATTTTAGTTTTGACAGCTGTTTGAGCATTTAAGTTCAGAGCCTTCTACAAACTGTTTATGTCCATACTTCATTGATGACTTATTACATTGTCAAAAACATCAAGAGATTCTAATTAATTTAATATTGTGGAGTTATTGTGTAATGCCTAGTTGAGATAAGTTGATTTAGAGATCTCTGAATGAGTCATTATTAACTCTGTAGTACATTAAGAAATTATAGATCATCAGATGTTTCTACTTACCTTCTGCATTTTCTTGCTATGTTATTCTTTTGGGGCCTTGATGCCTAATTGATTTTTAAATTATATGAACAGGTATGATCGCGCAAGGGGGGTTGAAATCGGAAACAAAGATGTGCAGCTTGAGCACTTGGAAGAGGCCTTTACCACTTCTAACTGGATTGTTCGGATATACAAGGTCAAACCACCTAGTAACAGACCAAAAGTCATCAAACCACCTCGTAATAGGTTGTGAGGAATGTGTCTCTCCCTCCCCCCCTCTCTCTCTCTTAGCAATAGATGGTCACTTAAGTGAGAATTCGAAAATTATCGGATAAGTATGTATGCAGTTACGGTTGTTAGAAAGAGTAATGCATGCCCGGTTTTGGAGGTTTTTTTTTTTTTTTTTTGAGTGGTGATATTGGGGCATCAAAAAAGTGATGCCCTTCTACTTTTACTTCATCTATCCAGTTGTGGGATTATAAGGGGTGTCTAAAAAAATAAAGTGTCTAAGTAACCTTTACAAACTAATCTAATTTGGACTAATCTAATATCTTTCCTAATCTAATTTAAACCAAAAACAAAAAAACAAAAAAATCTCTCTCCTTTCTTTCTCCCAACCTTGTTTTCTCCACTAAAATCCATCAAGTTTTCTCAACTACAATGGATTTAACCATAATGGTGGAGCAATGGAGGAGCAAAGGTAAGAATCCAAACCCACCTCTCAATTTCTTTTTTTGGTTCATTACTTAGCTTAGATTCTATCGAAATCAATAAAAAAACGTGAACCAGTTAAACTTACGGCTACCTGAAACTCATCGTTTTTAGCCGAAAGTCTAGTTACGGCTCCTATTTGTAGAACAAGTAGCCGTAACTTAAGTTACGTCTGCGTCTTAGTAGCCGAAGGTTTAATATAGTTACGGATGCTTTTATTACTGGCCGTAAGTTTTGTTACTTTCACAAAAATTTTGTGTCGCAAACTTACAAGCCGTAAGCGTGTATGTATGAGCCGTAGGTTTAGTCAAAATTGTAGC
>JAJJMA010205110.1:0-19688 GCA_023529015.1 Papaver nudicaule | reverse complement strand
GAAGGGAAGTGGAGCAACTCCTAGGCCTGTAAAGGACGTCAGCTAGGGGAATCAAGTACGTAGGTTTCTGTGGGAGCCAAGAGACGTAGGAGCACATTGGTAGCTGAGTTGCTTGTAAGGCGAATTCAGTCTCGATACAATCCAGTCCGAAGTCTGAGAGTAGGCTAGAGTCTGTATATCGTTCATACTAAGGGTGTTCACATCTGGACGAGGTCCCGGGTTTTTTCTGCTAGGTTTGCAGTTTCCTCGTTAACAAAATTCTGTTGTCTTGCATTACTTTTCCCCTTCCGCATTATATTGTCTTTGATCTATATAATTGAAGTAATTGCAAGTTTGTTGATTCATAACCTTTGAGTGAATCCATCTCTATTGAGATCTACAAGAACTATGTTCTTGTTAGGGTTTGGTTCTTTGAACTATACTCAGATTGTTGTTTGAATATTGATTTGTGAGATCGTTCAATAACTATAATCAACTAGGTTCACAAAAACTAAAAGTTGGTGGTGTATCTCGGTATCCCCGCTTTTTCAGTTGGTATCAGAGCCGGCAAACACCTTGTTAAGGACGTAATTGTCTGTGTTTGACGCTTTTTCGTGAATCATGTCTTGTCCCGGTACACCAGACAAAAACACTGATAAGTCAATCTTAGATATCGGGTCTTCCTCTTTTTTTGATGAAGCATCAAAACCATATCTACAAGATACCTTACCTTTTAACCTCTCTGATGATTCTGATTCAGAAGCTGAAAGAGAAGCTGAAAAGGAAAGCTCTGGACTCATTAATCACATGAATTTTCAAACTTCTGAGATTACTCGTCTAAAGCACAAGGTTAACCGACTTGTCAATCATATATCCATGATAACCTCTGATTCATGTTACAAAATTACTCCCAGTGAGGAATCAAAACATGAATCGATCTCTGTCATGGTATGTGAAAAAATAACGGAATTGAAAGAAGAAATTGCACTCCTAAAAGATGAAATACACAAATCCGTTGTGTTTCAAACAATTCCTGCATCTATTGGCAATATTGCAACTATTCCTGTGCAAAAAGCCAAGAACGTTGAGACATCTGTCACCAACGTAAAAAACACCAAAGATGCATCTATGATCTGTCAAATTTGCAAAACGAATAAAACTATTCGGACAAGATCAAGAAAACACTTTGAGAATAAAGGAATAGTTGATCTTGAACAAAAGCTAGATCAAATTCTCAAAGAAATCGGTGACATCAAAAAGACCAATCAACCCAATCATTGGTCATGACCTAGACAAGTTAAAAAACATACTGAGACTAAGAAATTTTTTCGACGTGTTCTCAGAGTTCTGGAAGTCACGTTTTCAACAAATCTGTTGAAAAAACACAACATTGGGTTCCCAAAAGGAAGATACATTCTGTCAAAAATCAAGATAAGGGAATAAGAGTTTTGCAAGATGACGCTCTGAGTAAATTGGTCACTCAATTTCAAGACATCCTTGACAAAAGAAAGCAAGGCTCTTCAAAGCTTAAAGATCTCATTAACATACGTCAGAAGGAGCAGAAACTCTCAGGTAACTCCTCAACCGTTGAATCTTACTTTGATGATAGCAACTTCTATGACAAATTCTCAAAAGGAAGAGAGACAAGATTGATTACACAAGGCGAGTGGGAAAGCACTCGCCATAACACCTAAAAAGTGTTATGTGTTGCCACTCTTATCTATGTACTGTCTGGATAAGAGTGATGTAATTGTTCATATGAACAATAAGAGGACAGTACACCTCAAGGTTTAATATTTTCTTATCTCACTACTGTGCTATTATGTCTTTTTGATAAATAAAAGTGGGATCCTAGTATTCAAAGCAATAAACCTTGTACGAAATTTCTTGAAACCAATAATAAGACATAAAACTGTTGAGCCATGCTCCAAAAAATTACTCTGAGTCACATATTGTTGATAATATCAGAGGTTGTCTTATAGCACATCTCGAACGTGCTTTCACATCCAATGAGAGTCCAAAATGTAATGACTCGATGTGAATATCAACACTTTAAAATTGCTACCTCCAAGGTCTCTCCCTGCCTCTGGCTCCTAAGGCAAGAGTCGAGAACAAGATCCATGAGAGTAACTGTGAGCGTAAGCTGAAAAGCCATGAAAAACAAGTCATGATGTTGATATTTAAACTTATTCCTTCATTGGTTACATAAGGAATTAAACATGTGTCTATCACCAATATTTTGGGTATACGCTAATTCTATCATCATGGACATGCACACTCATCTTGAGTCCTTATTTTGTGAAATAATGAAGAAAGGGGAAAGCCTTACTCAGAATATTTTTAGACTGTAAAAGGTCATCTCAAATCCCTCTTATCGGTTTTCACGAACTTGAAAAACTCGTTTCGGAAACCGACTTCCTTATACAGTTTAAGACTGTATTAACTTCCTTTTGTATCTCAATGAGACCCTATAAATATATATATCACACCCTAAAAGACTTGAAACACGTTCAAGCACAATTACATATCTTCTCGTAGTGTCACACGAGAAATATGGATGAAGCAAACTTTCATAGAGGTGGTGATGGGAAAAGGAAGAATATAAGATTTGTCAAAGAAGACGTAGTTGATTCTCTTGAATTTCAAGAATACTCTCCTACTATTGTTTGCTTTAATGTTATTGACAATCAAAAGAAAGACAAAGACACAATGATCTCAGCAGAAATTGCATTCAATCTTTTGCGAGATATTGAAGTCGTCAAGGTTCAGCTTGTTACTATAGCAGAAAAACTTCTAACACTGAAACGTGACATACTTGTTATGAAGAATGAACTCACCAATCTAAAAGGTGATGTGAAAAATCTGCTTGATTATATCTCACCATTTAATGGTGATGACTTAGAAGAGAATTTCGAAAACCTGAAGACAAATGATAATGAAGATTCGATAACTCCTGAAGAAAATACTGACTCTGATAACCAGGTCAGTTTTTGATTAGCATAGTTAACTCCTTTTTAAAAAAGCTTTTGTCTTTTCCTTAGGGTTTGGGTAATCACTATGCTAGAAGTAGTCATCTTTTGATTTAATCATGATTTGCTTGTACTACTTCCATGTTTTCTTTTTCATCAATTAATCGAGGTTATTAAATTAAAATCTTAATTGATGATTGCAATGCTTGATCTTAATTGATTATCTATATGAATGTATTGCATAAACCGTGAACTTGTTTTTTTAACCATACCACCCGTTCGGGTAAAGCAGTTTATGAAGTATTATCAAAATCCATGCTTCTGACTCTTATGGCTAAGGGGAGACGATTTTGATAATAAGGTACCTCGTAGACTACAATGTTGAACTCCGCTGGATTAAATGTTGTACCTTTAATTCTTAGTCTTACAACCACTAGGAAGGGGTAACTTAATGTTTTCTCTAAAGGCGATGGTTGACCGAAACTCTCTGAGAAAGTAGGAAGATTAAACCTTGAATTCTTATTTGACCGTAACTGGCTAGGAAAGAAAAACATATATACAATTTCACTTGTGAAAATTGTACCCAAGATATTATCCTAAAACCTTGCTTGGGAAGGTAGTCGCGTTGTTCCTTATGGAATGACACATAATGGGGGAGAGTACTTTTGAACTTGTGCTTCATGGTAATATCTTTTTGGGGAGTGCGGCTGTGGAATCTACGAGAGAATTGCATCTTTTTATCTCTCGTTTAAGGTATGTTTACCTTTGTCTACATTGATTATTGCGATTTTATGGGGATGCTAATACTGAATTTTTTCATACAAGCATTAAACTAAGGCAGGCACAAAATGCTATTGCTGAGTTAGAAGATTCTTCAGGTGCTATTATCACAACTCATCAAGGAATATCTGACATTCTTGTTTCTCACTTTACAAATAAATTTGAAGCTCAAACTATAATTCATAATGAAGAGCTTTTTGAAGCTGTACCATAGGTTATTACTCATGAAGACAACATCATGCTTGAAGTTATTCCTTCAATTGAGGAGATTAAAAAAAGCAGCTTTCGACTTAAATCCAGATGGTGCTCCTGGTCCTGATGGTTTCACTGGCATTTTCTACAGAACTGCTTGGGAAATAATACAAGATGATTTAGTGGCTGCAATCAGATTCTGCTGGACTAATCAATTTATTCCTAGTGGAATGAACTCCAACTTCCTAGTACTGCTACCTAAAGTTAGAGGAGCTAAGAAAGCTTCCCAATTCAGACCTATTGGTCTTAGTAACTTCTGCTTCAAAATCATTACAAAGATCATTACATCCAGGTTGAGTTGTCTGATGCAAAAAGTGGTTTCTCCTCAACAGTGTGCTTTCATAAAAGGAAGATATATACATGACCAGGTTGTTCTAGCATCTGAACTTGTCAATGAAATGTCCACAAAAAGAAGAGGGGGGAATGTAGGTCTTAAACTAGATATCTCTCAGGCATATGATACACTGAGTTGGGATTTTTTATTGGAAGCTTTGAGAAAATTTGGTTTTTCAGCACTGTTCAGATCATGGATTTATACACTGCTCAGTACAACTAAGATATCTATAATGTTGAATGGTGGGCCAATTGGTTTTTTTGGTGTTGGCAGAGGGCTAAAACAGGGTGATCCTTTATCCCCCATTCTCTTTGTCATTGCAGAAGATGTGCTCAGCAGGAAGATCAATCAGATGATACAACAAAAAAAGATTCTACCTATGGTAATTAGAAATGGCATCCATCCATCTCATTTATTTTTTGCAGATGACATATTTATATTCTGCAATGGAAGTAAGAAAAGCATATAAAATTTGAAGAATTTATTAATGGTCTATCAAGCAGCTTCAGGTCAGATTGTTAGTGCTGCTAAATGCAAATGTTTTGTGGATGGTACCTCTGAATCTAGGAAAAGAATGATTGCAGATATAATGCATATGGAAATTGCTTCCTTTCCAGATAAATACTTGGGAATTATGTTGGTTTCTGGTCAAATAAAAGCCATACATTTATGGTCTTTTGTGGAGATGTTACAAAAGAAGCTGGCAAGTTGGGTTGGTAGACTACTTTCCTTTCAAGCAAGAATCTGTCTAATTACTTCTGTGCTCTGCAGTATACCTTTATACAACATGTATATTTACAAATGGCCTATCAAACTGATTAATGCTTGTGAAAAGGTGATAAGGAATTTTTTATGGTCAGGAAATGTTGAAGATAGAAAACTGATTACTCTGGCTTGGGAGAAAGTATGTGCTCCTAAATGTGAAGGTGGGTTGGGGATCAGATTATTTGAGGATATTAACAAATCTTTGCTTCTTAAACTACTGTGGAGAATGCATAATTCTACTGATGAGTGGGCACTTTTTTTCTTGGCTAAGTTCAGGGATAGAAATCAGCAGTGGATTACTTATTACAAGCAATCATCCATTTGGCCTGGGATTAAAAGCATCTTACAAGAATTTATGGATAATACAAGATGGATAGTAGGTGATGGTGAAAATATATCTGTATGGTATGATTCTTGGATTTTAGATAAACCAATTGCAACATTATTTCCAAATGATCATTTTATTGAACAACATAAGATGATGAAGGTCAGTTCACTGATTCAAAATGGTCAATAGATAATTAATGAGAATCTACTTCAATTTTTCAGTATTGCAGACTTACCTTCCAGGAAGAATGGTAAAGACAAAATTGTCTGGATTGGACATCAACAAGGTAAATTCTCTGTTCCATCTGCAATGAATGTATTTAGAAGAATTTTCCCTGAAGATGGGAAGTATATGAAGATATGGAAAAGTAGTGTTCATCCATCTACAACAGCAAATGTCTGGAAGTTAGTAAGAAATGTGTGTGTTACTGAAGAAACTCTGCAGAGAAGAGGTTTCTCTTTTGCTTCCAGATGTTACTTATGCAAGAAGGATTCTGACTCAGTTGATCATTTTCTATGGCATTGTTCATTCAGCAAACCTCTTTGGAAGTGGATAACAGGTGTGTTTAAATTCCCTACACCTACTTCTTTTACTGATATCCTTAAAAGCTGCAGAAGAAAAAGTCCTGCTATACAGGAAATATGGTATATTGCTGCTTTTACACTTATGGTGGAAATATGGAATGTTAGAAACAGAGTCTTCTATGATAACACTTCTCCTGAACAAACAAAAGTTAAACATAGAATTTTTCATAGAATTCAGGAAAGTGAAATTAGGCTAAGGAAGAAAATGTGGGATTCCACTTATGACAGACAAATTCTTAGTTTTTTTCACTTCAAAACTAGGAAAGTTAAGAATTGCACACCCATTCCTTGTATATTTGAACTACCTCCTGAAGGGATACCACTTTTGTGCTGTGATGGGGCCTCCAAAGGCAATCCTGGTATGGCTGGTTTTGGGTTGGTCATCAGAAATCACTGGGGTGAATTTGTTTTTGGAGAAGCTGGTGGTTTGGGAATTGCTACTAACTTTATTGCAGAGATAGCTGCTGCTATACATGCTTTGGAGTGGGCAGTGAAAGAGAGGAAAGTAAGGGTAATTCTTCAAACTGATTCCAAAGCTGCTGTACTTGCATTTATGAACAACAGATTACCTTGGATCTTTTATGCTAGATGGAATATCATACAACACAGTCTACAAGCCATTCATTTCAAACATGTATTCAGAGAGGTTAATTTTTCTGCTGATCATTTTGCTAATGAGGGGGTGAAGCTGAGCAGAGGTCAGATCTATACTTGTTCATCTAAACCAGAGAATTTGAAGAAACTGGAAGTCCCTGACAAGGTTTATTACATATTCAAATAGCTGTTTTGTTCAGTTATGAGTCTGTTTTTTGTTTTGTTTTTTCTGTTTTTCTGCTAGCATTTGGTGTCTGTAAACAATAATCATGGTGTTTCCATGTTTTTGGTAATAAAGTTTGTTTGTTTGTTTTTAAAAAAAAAAAAAAGCGATTTTATGAGGATTCCTATATTTCTTTTCTTTGTCTATTTAATGACAAAAAGGGGGAGAAATCTTGTAGTTAGGGGGAGTAAAATCTTTCTATCTACTACGACATTTGTCTACGGCATTGTCATAGGGGGAGTAAAATCGATGTGCTTGTCATGGCATAACAAAAATTAGTGTATATTGAGTAAGGGGGAGAACATATCAAATTGTGTAGTATCTTGAAGCATCGATGCAATACGCTTACCAAGTTTTACATACTACTCAATTGCATAACAAACTCTCGTTGGACTATGTCCTTCTAGAAACCAAGATGTGTGGTGACTTTGAGTTTGTTATCTCTACCTTGAATCTTCGCTTGCAGGAACACTCTTATCTGAAGACGCTGAAGATTACAAAAAGATCAAGTACATTATGGTTAGGGCTAAAAGATTTTACTTTTTGAATCTATATGTAAGATTGGTTTATGTCACTAAAATTGACAAAGGGGGAGATTGTTAGAGCGTAGCTCGGTTGAACCCACTGATGTTGCTATCTCAAGTCAGTTGTCAAGTTTATGAGACAAAAACGCAATCCTTGATAAGTTTACTCTACAACCTCGGACTAGGATAGTTTTAGGTAATCGAGACGATGACTGATGAAGACGAAGACCGAAGCTTACTACTTGATAAATCATAACGTCCTCTCTACAGGTTAGAAAGGTTTTCCCTTTCCGTATCGTATTTACCATTTCTATCATATCAATAGTCTATGATGTTGTTTATATGATCCAAAGGTATTCTAGGATTTTCGCCTTTGCATTTGTCACACTCGTGATAATATGTATAGGTAGAGTATGTTGAATTGTCTCTTGAAATTGACCACAACGGTGAACGCGTACATGAACGCGTACATGTGATTGTGTGGCATTTCAGAGAACGATCAAAAGTTTGTATGAACGCGTACATATAAGTTCCTGAATTCTCCTGAACTCTATTTGACTGCTCTTTGAACGCGTTCATGAACGCGTACATATAAGTCATGAGAAAACTTACAAACTTTCATATCATTGAAGTTTTCGGTCTAGGCATGATTAGTTCTCGGACTCGTCATTACTTGGCCCATGGAATTCAACAACTTAATCCAAGCGATGTTCAAACAAGTATTTGGACCAGAAGTCGCAAAGCGATGTCCAAACATGAATTGGACCAGAAGTCGCGAACCTTCAAACAAGGTTGAGTCTTCTTTAACTTTTGGCTTAGTCCAAAGTTCATAGAAGATTGAGAATGGGTAATCAAGCTATGGACCTTCTTAGTTCCAGAACTTGCTTGAGCCCTACTCAAGGTTGCTTAAACTTTAAGCAAAGCCTCCCTTGGTGATCACTATAAATAGACGACCTTCTGCAAGATACAATCTCAATCCTCTACACATCTGTGTATCCTTGCATAAAAGTTGGTCGTCATCTTGAAGTCCTTTTTAGGACTACGACTATTGAAAAGACTTCACTTGAGGATCGTGAAGCACAGGTCGGAAGTAAAATTTCATCCTGTATCTTGGGTCGATTGAATATTTTCAATCTTATCACGACCAAGATTTGATAGAAACTTCGTAAGGTAGATCTTGAATCGTAAACCCTAGAAGTTCCTGTTAGGGCATTGTCCGGTCAAACCCACTAGCGTTGGTATGTCAAGCTAGTTGTCAGTTTTAGGTGTCAAAACACAATTCTTGATTTAGCCTACTAGAGTTTAGATTTCGGAATTGGGATATAGACTAAGTAGTTGAGACCTTGAAGACGAAGACTGTGAAGACAAAGAAGACATCAATTATTTTTCATCGACAAAAGGTTAGTAGGAGTTATGACTTTTATGGAAATTCTTTTATTCTACTTTCTCTATCTTTCGAAATAGTCGGCTACTTTAGTAGTGTTATAATAGCGATTGAGATCGTGTTCTTGTCTACATGACCATGTGTTATGTTAGTGTTTGTTCCCGCAAATACTAAGGTTACAAGAATGCATGAGATAGATTCGATACCATTTGTCCATTGTAATGGTTTGCTTGCAAATCACTTGTTGGATATGGGTGAATATAAAGGAGTACTCTTGAGCAAGAGTCCAGTGGATTACAGCTGAGGACGTCACACACGTCTAAGTACTGGTTAAGCCCAGAACTTCCAGCGGGTCCTGTTAAACCCTAATCTGAATGGTGGGCGGTTCCCGAACAGTACGCGAAACAGAAACTCAGATTTCTTCTAAGTTCCAAAGTACCTATTTGGACGCGTACCAACGTGAACCTGAAAATAATTACTTTTGGCTGTGATTCAGATGGACGGTTTGCGAACCGTCCCAGGTGAATATTCTCTGGAATTACACTCGGGTTAAACCCTGAACTCCTTTATCTCTTAGTTGGACTTGGATTATCACGAAAATATCTTATGTGGTCCATCTAACGGTTCTCAATGTGTCAATAAGATAAAGATTATCTCTGGTCTGTTGGATTTCTATCTTGAAGTGTTTTTGAGCTAACAAAACATTTGGCAGATAAATTTAATGAATTCCAATTGAGATTAGTCGCTATTACTTGGTTTGCAAGTTTAGGGTTTCCAAAACTTATGGGACAAGTAATTGATTGCTTTATTCCAAAGCAACCTATCTTATTAAGTGTTATAAATAGAGGTGTCTATGGACGAATACCGCAAGCATCAAGCATACGTGAAGGTCCTTAGGGAAGTGAACGTAAACTCTTTTCACTTCGGTGAACGCTTGTTGTGGTATAATCATCCTCTATTATGTAAGCAGTTCCTCACGGGATTTACCTACGACTATAAAGACTTCTCTTGAGAGTTGGGAAGCACTGGTAGGAGATTGAGACCTTAGTGGTTGAAATCAGAGTAACCTGTAACCTTGGTAACCTGATCACGTTCTTGTCTATTATACGGTCCTTCTCTTCTGATATAAGGCCATTCAAGAACTGATACGTTACACACAGGGTTTCGAAAGGAAGTAACGCACGGCTGCACTCGGTGTTGTAAGACCTAGTTAGCTCCAGTTGTATAAGTTTCTTAAGTGATTCTTTTTACAACTGAGGTAGAGACAAGTTGGGCATAGTTTACTTGGTTTACTTGTCAGCCCCCGCTTGTAAGTAGATTTCCATATGACCTGGAGCAATCCGAAGGAAGTCACTTTGTGTATGTCAAACTGAAGAGGACAGTTCAAACATACAGTTGACAATTGAGGTTGCAAAGCCGGAATTGTTGACACAAGCCTTTAACAGCGGTTAAAGCAACTCCTAGGCCTGTAACAGACGTCAGCTAGGGGAATCAAGTGCGTGACGATCTGTGGGGGATCTAGAGACGTAAGGAGTGCGACAGTAGCCAGTTCGCTTGGAGGGTGGAATTGGTCTCTGTTACATCCCAGACCGAAGTCTTATAGTAGGCTAGTGTTTGTAGTCAGTTTGTACTGTGCGGTGTTCAGTATGGACGAGGTCCCGAGGTTTTTCTACAAGTTCTAGTTTCCTCGTTAAAAAAATCTCTGGTGTCTTGTGTGCTTTACTTTCCGCATTATATTCTCTGATTATATAATTAAAGCAAACACAAGAAGTACGTTATTCATAACCTGACGTTAATTCCAAATCTTGAATAAAGATTTACAGAGACTTGTCTTTGTAGGAATTGATCACTTGTGATCACAACTCAGGTTATACAGATCTGGATATTGATTTTTGAGATCGTCCAGATCTGACCATAAGTCTCACGAGCCCAAACGAAAAGTTGGTTGTATTTCGGTACCCCTGCTTTTTCAGTTCCCAACGCATATTCACGAACTAGGTTTCATACTAAGTTCGTCAAGCGTTTGGAGGTAAAGTTGTTTAGGCTAGATCAATAAGCCCTATTCAACATATCGATTTCCATTAACCTTGACTTTAATTCTAAAGGAAATCACAATCGTATTCTTGTTTGATTACTATGATACTTTTAGGCGTCCTGTTAGAGGCAGGGTAGCGCTAGTCTTCACGAAGGGAAGTGGAGCAACTCCGAGGCCTGTAAAGGACGTCAGCTAGGGGAATCAAGTACGTAGGTTTCCGCGGGAGCCAAGAGACGTAGGAGCACATTGGTAGCTGAGTTCTTTTTAGGGCGAATTCAGTCTAGATACAGTCCAGTCCGAAGTCTTACGGGAAACTAGTTTATGTTTACTAGTCTTCTTTGTATTGTACTTGTGTTATGTTCTATCACGTCTATCAAACCTTGCAATCTTGTTTATTCTATGGTCCTTCTCTTCTGATATAAGGCCACTCAAGATCGTTGTGATTAGAACATACTCTTTATCTATTAACCTGGATTTGTCAGCAAGCCGCTTTCGGTTTGTGTGCCTAAACTATATATATTGAGTGGAATCAAGATCGTTGTTATTGGATTTGTTCTTTGCAGGTACATCATTCTTCACGGTCATATCATATCGTACTTGCTACAGCTATCTGCTTGATTCCAACTGGGACGACAAGGTTGCTCTTTCGGGAGTTTAGGTTTTGAAACCTTGATCGATATCTCGAGGTGTTTATTTCCTAAGTAAACTTAATAACCTCGCTCTTGGTGTGAAAAGACTTCGGTGAAATATCTGTTAGTTACCAAGGATATCATCTAGCGATTTGACATGTCGCTATTTGGTTGTTGTCCATAAGGTTGTAATCGTCCGGCTGGAGGTCGGGTAGCGATAGTCCTCGCGACGGGCTGTGAGGCAACACTTGCGTAAGATAGTAACGGGCGTCTGTTTACGTACAGGAGTACATGTGTGTGAGCACCTTGATGTGGTTGGAGGCGTATGAATACTGAGGGGAAATCTTTGTGACTAATAGTCGTATTAGGGTCATATTTTCTGCACCAGCTAGTCCGAAGTCTGAGAGTAGGTGTGTTGGCGGCTTAATTCTTAAGAGTATTCAAAACTGGACTAGGTCCCGGGGTTTTTCTACGAGTTTGTAGTTTCCTCGTTAACAAAATCTTGTGTGTACTTTACTTTACTTCCGCATTATATTTGAGTCGTCTTATATAAATAAAGTATCGTACTTTGTTGGTTGACATAGTCTTTCGGATTCTTGTATTGACTCCCTTGTGTGAATTAATCAGATCTGAAAGAGATCTTGTTTTTGAGTTCTTGATTACAGGAACCGGTCAAGGTTTGACTTATAGGTGGACTAAAATAAAAGATGTACTCGGTACCCTCGTCTTTACATTGTCGATATCACTTCCTAGGCTTTGCAAACGGGCCAGAACGATCCTAGGTGGAAGTGGGATCTGGTCAAACGTGGCTCAACATTCCGCATAAACGTATCATCACAGACGTGGACAAGCCTTGTGTGTTAAGCTTAAGTGAACATGTAGGTTCAATGGACATTCTGAATCATACAAAAAGATATACCAATGAAAGTACGGTGTATGATTCTTCGAGTAATAGCAAAATGTTGAATCTCCGGAATTCTCGATTCCAATATAGATTGTCACGTTAATGATGTCCAAGAATTCAAATCAATACATCAAATGAGAAATCAAATGAATATTTGATCAAGTAGTATATCCATACGAATATCTAGTCACGTACAATATTGATCAGAAATCATCTGTCTACTAACTAGAGCGACGAACCATATTTCTGACTATAACTCAAACCAACTTAGTTGTACATTCAAGATGGACAAATTCAAACTTCAAACTGAGAATATCAAACTCATTGATTCGTTGAAGCACAAATCAAAATGGTAGAGTTTGAACTTCGAAAATACGCATTCTAAGATAACCATATTTCCGACTATGACTCAAACCAACTTAGTTGTACATTCAAGATGGACAAATTCAAACTTCAAACTGAGAATATCAAACTCATTGATTCATTGAAGCACAAATCAAAATGGTGGAGTTTGAACTTCAAAATTACGCATTCTAAGATAACCAATTTTAGGTTTCAAAATCTACATTATGTTTGGCAGAAACCAAATTAAGGTTTCGGATCCTAAAGTTCATATATGGCTGAAACCAAATTTAGGTTCCAAAATAAAGATTCCATATAGCGAAACCAAAGTATGATTTCGAACTTTAGATTTTGTTTTAACAAAACCTTGGTTAAGGTTTCGATATAAGAAACACATATTAATCTCGTCACAAAGTCGAACTTGAGAGTGTGGTCAAGAGACGTTTCAGCATCACACCTTTTTGTCCTTGACGCACAGGTTTATTTCGCGGTGCACATAAACCTTTAGGAAATCCCAGGGTCTTTTCGACCTTTTAGAACTCACATGGTCAAGACACATTGGTCTCGATTCTCAAGTCACTGTTAGACAACAAACATTGTTTCAAACTCAAGTTCTCTCATTGGTCACAACATTTCAGTTTCAGACCGAATAGCTTATGAATACAAAAACCAGATTATGGTTTTGAAATCAAAGTTAAGTTTTATCAAAACCTACATTGAGGTTTTGAACTGTGAAAGTCCATAAGATGAGATAACAGGAATATGGTTTCAAAATCTAAAAGTGTGATATGGCATTCTAGATGTTCATATGTAGAGAATCAAATAAGTGATTCAGAACTTCAGTGATCAAAGCCAAACCATGACATAGTATTCGAACTCAGAATAGCAGTATATCGAGTCTACACAACATAAGTGTGAGTCAAGATCTCGATTACATTTAGCACATACAAGTACGTACCAATCAATCTGACAGAGTCACACAAGGTAAGTCGAGACACAATACTTTGATGGATTAATTCTCGTAATACTACCGAGACAACGTCACAACTGCTATATCCAATTCGCAAGTTTTAGGAAAAACCTTATATTACTTAGAGGCGGAGAAGAAAAGAAATCTATAAGCAATATGGAACGGCATAAGTACAACAACAATATCGCAAGCGATAAAGTGGAGTTATATCTTAAGACACAATGATCACAAGTGATCCTGTCATAACGTAAAACTCAAGCATTAAGTTATGTTTTTGTCTTTTGTAGCACACGAGTAAAAGATAATGAAATCGCGTTATTTAGATTCACTAACCTCTTGAATGTGAAGATGGATGTCTTTGTTTGATCTTCAGTCTTCTTCAACTCTTCAAATAGTGATTCTAAATCCTACCAAAATCTTCTACAACCTAAAGCTAACTTAATGAAGTCTTTACCTAATGTGTGTTGCCAGCGGTCGTTTGATCACTAAATTTGACAACTAAGCTTGACATACCAACACTTAGTGAGGTTGACCGAGCCATGCTCTAACAACGGTAGTACAGGCATCTCGGGATTACCAATATTCTCGATAAGATCAACATCTATACCGTCCAGATCTAAAGACAAAAGTGAAGGAAGACGATTCGGCAGTAGAAGGACGAGATGAAGAGCCTGCAAACGGAGAAGACAAATACAAATCAGGTCATTAATCAATCAGATTTCCCTTTGTTAATTTTCAAAATTTGGGGAAAATGAAGGATGAAAACCCTTCTTACATAATGAATCATCCAAACACCAAAGAAGATCTTCAGAAATCACTTGGAACTGCAGATCCTGGTAAACAAAGCCACGATTATGAGTACCACCATCATTCTCGTTAGGCGAAGTGTTAAAAAAATTCTGGATCCGAGAAGAGCTATCGGAAACAGTAGTACGACCACCGGTAGTGGGATAAGGAAATTACTCATATTGACAGAGGGGAAAGGAAATGAAAGACAAACGAGGCGTCAAGAAATAATTTATATAGGAGATCTTACCTTACACAGTAAAGGTGCGACGGTCCAAGTTCTCAGCGAATGGCAATTCCCGAGGAGGAAGACGAAGAGAAAGCAAGCGCAGAGTCAAAAAATACGTCCCACCCGAGTGATTGTTAGGACATCTCGTTCCTTTTATTTATAAATAAAATTGGTTAGAATGTGGATGCCATATTCTATATGTATCCTTAAGGCCTAAGACCCGGATCGCACCATAGAGCTTAAAACAAGTAAAAGCGGAGAGACTGCCCTATGCTCTCTAGCAGTTGTAACCAACATATTCCGACATGTGGAGGGATTAGCCTCCGCTTCCTCACCAATGTAATCGACATAGTTGGACCTAGCTACCCTCCGCTTCCGGAGACATTGTACGTAAACCGACTTACTGGTTTAGCTCGGTAGTACTGGATCACTGAGGGGCCTGTCCTCAGTGATCTCTATAAATATAACCCTTGACCTTTAGTGTGGGGTTTTATCTTAAAAGGCCTCGGTATTATGTTAGGAGATTCTACAACTTATTAAGCACCACCTAGAACCCCCCTTATTCTATGTGAGACTAACCCTCATGGCTTTGGTCGAGCCAATCCTTAACATATGCTTTGAAGAACATGTTGTTAGGTTTTGATCTAACCATAATGTCAAACAAAAGTTTTGGTTTTTACTTCTAGAAGCGGCACAAATTCATACCGACTTCTACGTTTGTCATCCAAACACCCTCTTATGTAGTCGATGCTTTGACGAAGAAAGAAAAATCTAAGTCAAGATAGAGCTAGTTGAGATGATACTGATTTCCATTATCCCAAGTCCACATGGTAGTCATTGATAGGCCAATAAAGATATCCACCTATCAGCAATGGATCGTACTGGTGGTGTACTTGTCAAACGTGTTGATCACCACGATCATGCATAACGGGATATTTAGAAAGTCGATCAAGACCGTCAACTGAAAAATTCACATTTCTGTGGGTCCATAAATGCTACGTGTCATTACCCAATGAAAGAAACACGAATGCTAAGTTCCACTGAATCACAATAGCATCCAAATCCAACGGCCAGTGATGATTGATAGTACTTTGTCATTTTCTTCAGCAGGACCCACACTCAAATACAGGAGGAATTAGCGCCACCTGGATCATATATGTATGGTTCTCATAACATTTGTCGATCAAAAAAAAGTACAAAATACTTTTAAGGAAGAGACAGATAATTCCACCCAAACAATTTCACCTTTCTGGTATAAGTATAAAATGGGTGAAAAGTGAAAATATCTCATCATAATCATAAATATCCTCGAGATTAGCAAATCATATATCTAAGATATCATCAACGGCTTAAACATGATGTATTCACTATTCACGAACTTCGTGTTATTCTGAGTACAAGCTCTATCCTGAATAAACAACATAAAGATGTATGAATAGAAATGGTAGTATAAGTTATTTTTTAAAGAGAAGAGACAGAAAAGCGCCAACCATGGTCGTTGTTGATTAAGAAGACTTAGGAATTCGTCTTCCGATTCAGATATGGAGATTCCATTAATCTGTAATAGAATTCATCATCATCATATTATACCGTCAAACTTCATTGAGTTATCCTCTGTTTCTTCACGAAGTCCCATTCTTCAGTTTAGAAATCAAATAATAAGAAAAACAAGTTTTAGGGTTTCAGTTTCATCTTGTATAAAGGCTACATCAAATGGAGGAAGTAGTAGTAATGAAGGAGGGATTGATACTGGAATTTCAACTGGTCCTGTTATGGAAGTAACAACTTTTAATGATAGTTTTGCTGCTGCTGGTGCTGGGGCTGATACTAATGAGTTTCCTGTTTGGGAGAAATTAGGAGCTGTTGTTAGACTCACTTATGGAATTGGTAAGCTCAAGTTACTTTCAGTCATTTCAAACTTGGTTTACTATGATTTGATTGAGATTCTTGCATGTTTTGATTTCAAGTCCTTGTGATTTAATAAGTTTGAATCGAAAGCACGAGAAGCAAGAATTTTATTTGTTTCTTTTGAGGATCAGAAATTGCAGAGATCAAGGTGTTAAATTCAAAGATTAGAAGTCATATAAGTAAAGTTTCAATGCAAAACCAATGTTTTAGGCTTTTCCGAATGGTAGTCAGTCTTATTAGACTTTGTAAAATGTGGATAAGGCAAGTGAATGGTGTAGATTGTAACTTGCAGAGCTGAAGAGTGTTGGAGATCTGATGTGACCATAGTTTCGTAATCGAATTGGATGTGAATTGATAGGATTATATTTGTTCGATACTCTTATTAACTATCAGTTTTGACATGATCAATTGATACATCTGAATATTGCTTCATTGAATTTGTTCTTTTGCTTGAAAATCAGGGATATATGGAGCAATGGCATTAACAGGAAGGTTCATATGTTCCATGTCTGGAATCGATGCCATGGGAGGGTTCAATCCATCATTAGATGCTGTGTTAGAAGGACTTGGATATGCAGCACCACCAATTATGGCTCTTCTCTTCATATTAGATGTATGTTTGTCAACTCATCATTGTAACATTTTCATAATCCGTGTCAAGAGTTTTTGAAATTTACCAGTTGTGTATTTTAGGCAAAATAATGCTAAAGTTGTTTGACCAGCCATTACAAAAATATTCAAGGGTTTGCTTGGCAAATATAGTTTTGTTGATGGAATCCCATTTTTTGATTAGCTCTGCTTTAACTAAGCATTTAATTCATGTTTACAGGATGAAGTTGTGAAGTTATCCCCTCCTGCACGTGCCATCAGAGATGTGGAAGATGAGGAGCTCAGGAGCTTCTTTTATGGGATGTCACCATGGCAGGTAATTTACTACTTTTTTCCTCTCTTTTTTGTATCAGCCTACTTAAGATATGAATTATAAATCATTATGTCAACTGCTTTCACTAAAGAAAGAATAATAGTTTCTTCCGCACTTTGCAGTTCATACTCATTGTGACTGCTAGTTCCGTAGGAGAGGAGCTTTTCTATCGAGCAGCAGTTCAGGTAAGTTATGCTTTACTTCGTTTTCTGTTTATTACAATCGTTCAGACTAGTTTTTGGTCAGGTTCTATTCCTAAGTAGCTAGGGTGGGTTAAACCTTTTAATTTTGTAGGGGGGATTGGCTGACATTTTCTTAAGAGGAGGCACCGAATTGATGAAGGATGCTCGAGGAATTGCAGCTCTGGTATAATCACACCACTCTTGTACTATATCTTCACACAGTATTGCTGCTGACTCTACAAGTATCGCTACTAAATTCTTATGGTTTAAAATTGTGCAGACTGGTGTGTTACCGCCATTTGTCCCTTTTGCACAAGCATTGGCAGCTGTGATCACAGCTGCTCTTACAGGGTCAATGTATTATGTGGCTGCCTCTCCAAAAGGTAATTCTTTGGCGGTTTTGTTTTGTTATCATTAGCCGTGTTGTTTTGTTCAGTCTTAATTTTATTGCACTTTTTGAAGAAAAAGAACCAAAGGTTTTTCTCACGGAGTATTAGGGTGAAGTGAAAATTTAGAGACTAGGCATTTGCTAGTGAACTTCTCCATGTTCTAATTATTGGTGTCTTTCTCCTCGTCAGATCCTACTTATGTGGTGGCGCCAGTCTTACCATCTCGCTCTAGCCGTAACGATCTTAAAAAGCTCTTTGCAGGTATGTTTCTGTATTCTCACATTTGTTCTTTTTTGTTTGAACTGTCCCACGAATTAGATGGTTCCAGCAGGTTACCTTCTCTCATCATTATCATCTCCTCTCTATACATATAGCTTGGTATGAGAGAAGGCAAATGAAGAAGATATACTCCCCCCTCTTGGAGGGACTTTTAGCACTTTACCTTGGTTTTGAGTGGATTCAAGTAAGTTTTTACTTTGCTTTATCTCATTTTGCATGTCGGTACACACAGCAAGAATGAGAGTTGATGATGCTATGTCTATGTCCACATGCAGACAGATAACATACTCAGCCCCATGATAACACATGGGATATACTCAGGCGTTATATTGGGACACGGTTTGTGGAAAATTCACGATCACAGACGAAGATTACGTCAGAGGATAGAACAACTTAGATCAGAAGGAAGGTCTTCGAATAAGCTATGAAAGACCATGGAAAGTGACCGTCTGATGATTCTTGAACTGAGTTACTGGGGATGAACGGAATTATATTTGTTACTTAGTCTAGTAAATGGCCGAAGATGAGGATGACATATAGTAGATTTAGTTGAAGAAGAAAAAAATATTGCTCACCAAGAATAATAGCCGCTCTGTATATGATACAAATATTCGGTCTGTATATTGGTTCCTATAATGTAAATTTCCACATTAATCAAACTCAGGTCTTAATTTGCTGAAAAACAGTTTTTTCCAACTTGTACCAGCCTATTAGGTTCCACACACAAATGCGCATTAGTGGAGCCTGTGGAGGGCATAACCCTAGTTTGGCCTTCATCTGAAACTTCAGGAAATTGTGGTCTGAACAGTAAACCCAAAACCTCAAGTAACAGAGAAATGGACAGCACCATTAGAGAATCAAGACACTGAAATTTGACAGCAGAAGCTTGAGCGCTTCTTCAAGTGGCTTACTGGGCTAAGGACACAGGCTTACAAAAAAAAAAAATTGGTTGAAGGAGCGTACAAACGGAAATGTTTCAATTCACAACATTAGCTTAATTCTTCTAATCGAAGTGTAAAACCCAAATAGATCCCCAATTTATGAAACTATAGATCTGCTGTCCATACTTGTGAAGAAGATAAAAAAGAAGAAGGAAAAAAAAATAGAAGAAGAAGGTGTTGGTGGCGAAACTGTTAATGGTGTTGGTATTTGGTGGTGGCTGTGATGGTGACAGAAAGAAGAATAAGAAGAAGTGTCTGAGTCTCCGCTGGGATATGATAAGGGTTAAGTTAACTTAGGGTATAGTAGATTTATATAGTGAGATGGATGGCTGGGATATATTTCGATCAATGGTTAATATTTAAACGGTCGGTTCGGTCGGTAAAAACTCAAAAACTGCTACCGAACCGATGCATGCGGTTTTTCAACATCTTGAACTGCCACTGACAATTATGCGG
>JAJJMA010205102.1:0-26458 GCA_023529015.1 Papaver nudicaule | reverse complement strand
AATAAGATAGGTTGCTTAGGAATAAAGAAACTAGTTACTTGTCCCACAAGTTTAGGAAACCCTAACTTGTAAACCAAGTAAACAGAGATTTATCTCAATTGGAATTCATTAAATATTTACCTGCCAAGTGGTTTATTAGCTCTTAATCACTTCAAGATAGAAATTCAACAGACCAGAGATAATCTTTATCTTATTGACTCATTGAGATTCGTTAGATGGACCAAAGAAGATATATTTGTGATAACCAAGTCCAACTAAGAGATAAAGGACTCATAGTTTAACCCTTGTGAAAAATCCAGAGAACATTCACCTTACTGTTCGGGAACCGCCCTTCTAAATTACGACCCAATGCATCGAATATGTGGTTCACGTACATGTACGTGTACAAATTGATGTTTTGGAACTCATGAGTGAAATCCAGAGTCACTGTTCACGAACCGGTTCGTGAACCGTCGTTACTCAGAATTAGGGTTTAACTGGATTCGCTGGAAGTTTTGGGCTGGGCCAGTACTTAGACGTGTTAGACGCCCTCAGCTATAATCCACTGGACTCTTTCTCAAGAAAACTCCTTTAGATTCACCCATATCCTACAAATGATCTGCAAGTAAACCATTGCTATGGAAAGATTGGATCGAATCTATCTCATGCATTCTTGTAACCTTAGTATTTGTGGGAACAGATACCAACATAACACATGGTCATGTAGACAAGAACACGATCTCAATCGTTATTAGTATCTCACTAAAGTAGCCGACTATTTCGAAAGATAGAATAAGTAGAATAAAATAATTTCCATAAAAGTCATAACTCCTACTAACCTTTTGTCGATGAAGAATAATTGATGTCTTTTTTGTCTTCACAGTCTTCGTCTTCAAGGTCTCTACTACTTTATTTATATCCCAATTCTGAAATCTAAACTCTAGTAGGCTAAATCAAGATTGTGTTTTGACACCTAAAACTGACAACTAGCTTGACATACCAACGCTAGTGGGTTTGACCGGACAATGCCCTAACAAGTTAGCCAACTAAAATCTATAAGAGTTCAAGGCAAAGAAATTTTGACAGTTACTAGTAGCCTGAAAAAACAAAGAAATTTTCTAAAGATCGCATTGAAGGAAGAATAGTGGTAACATTGTTTCAGGAGTATTCTGGTTTATATTAGTAATGGTCGTAAGCTTATTCTAGGGCTATTTCATATGACAATTAAGAAGGAAGTTAGTTTTTTCCAAAAAAAAATATGAGAAGGGCCGGTGACCCCACATACCCCTTGTAGATTCACCACTGATTACAAGAGCCCTATCCGTAATTCCTTATGTCAACACATACCATAACGATGAATATGCAATTACTACCCAGAGAACAACTTAATGGAATGTACTACTAAATGAATTGTAATCCTCCAAGAGCACTAGATTCTTTGAAATAGGATAATCCATGCAATAGAAGTAGTACGAGTAAACTATTTAACACATGTCAAGCTTCTACATGGAATTACGTGAAGGTTTCAAATACAATCATTAATCTACTATGTTACTTGGGATAGGTTTATCGACTATTTTGTATCTCAAAACCCTAATATAGCTATAGACGTGCATTCATATTCATTCAATTTGCAATTAAAACTAATAAGAGTTCAATCGAATTGCAGTAGAACAAGAATGTTAAAACAAATCATGAATATTAAAATTAACCAACTAGATTGATATCACATGTTTGGGATTTCAGATTACATCCCTAATCAATATAAAGTGCTTAAATACTCATGATCTACTCAAAACCATGAAAAGAAAAAATAAAACCCTAGAAAAAATTCCAAAGTTTTTTTTTTCCCCTCTCTCTAAACCATTACAAAAAAAAAAAAAGATCATCAAATACCTTTTAATTTTCCATCTGCACCTCCTTTCATAGGTGCAGAGAGACATGTGTCTCAAATCGAATGAACAAGTTATGCTAATAATACGAAACTCCAGTTTATGTCTCGTGCAGGCTAGGTACTGACTGACCGAGCACCTCCTCTTTGTACTGTTTTGTTCATATCTCATTTATCCAACTTTGGAAAGATTTTATTCTTTTGTCCATACCTACTCGTTTAATCTGTCATTATATTATCTTCATGATAGTACTAAAGAAATCTGAATTTTGACGAGCTTCACCTCCTCTTTGCTTATTTTTCACTCCCTTGTAAGCTACTTGGTCTTCGACACTTATGCGTTTGCAAGGCTTAATTTTCCATCACTTTAATAGCCAATTTTACTCATCTTAAGATGATATACCTAGTGAAACACAATAATATAAAATAAAAAAAAAATACAAACTAATCGACACAAAAATACGCAATATGCATTTGTTAGGAGACCACTCACCCCAACAAAAAAAAAATATTCTCTTTTCAAGTGAAGGAGAACAACTAATCGGAGACTAGATGGATAATTCTCCGTAGTTTGACAAAAATGAGGGTACACGACACTTTGTTAGCCATTTGGAAGAAAAAATGAAGACACACGACACTTGATTAGCCGTTTGAGAAAAAATTAAGGTATACACGACAGTTGGTTAGCTGTCCGAGAAGAAAATTTTCAAATTTTGTTACAGACACATTTAGTTAGTAGTTTAGTGTGTTTCAAAAGGACTTTCCATTGCGGAAGAATCACTATTTCAACCTAGTCCTCTTCCTAAAATCTATTTCAACCTAGTCCTCTTCCTAGATGTAGGAGAATGTGTGTCTTCACACGCAATGTAAACACCACCTCCTGTTAAGTTGTTGATTTTTTTGGAAGTCAATTTGATTGGTCCGTCATTTCGTCGACCCCCTCCATGCTAGCGGTCATCGGTTACCAATATAAAACACCGAAACGAATAGGTTGTTAACCTGTAGCGTATTTTTTTGGACGGGTAAAAAAACCAACTTTCTAAAAATACGGTAAACATGATTAGAGGGGGAATGGGAATATGACTCCCAAAAGAAACGGGAATTCAAAATCCAGAGGAAGTACCATTCTAAAAAGAAAAAAGAGGAAGCGGTGGGTTTAGGATTTCCCCCTTTGCGAATAGGATTATTACCGTCCAAACGCGCCGGTAATCTTTGATTCCGAGAGGAAATCCTATTCGTTGTGGTAGGTTGCCCTTATAAAAACCGTGCATCGAAACATACGTGCCCAATATCGTGCCTTGGTAACAGCTGAGACTTAAAATTTCTGTATAACCTAAAAATCAGACAAGAACAACAACAACAACAACAAGAAAACGCCAGAACGATTCTGAGTCTCAAACGATCTCTTTCGACAATGGCCAAGGAAGAAGCAGTCTCCATGGACATCGATGACAAGAAAAATGATCATCAGATCAACCCGAAATTCTCTATCAATGGTACGTTTCTTCTCTTGATTTCATTAATTTTTCACGTTGAAAAAAATCTGCAAATTGACTGAAATCTGTCAATCTGTTACAGTACTGCAACTATTAAAATCTGCTCAGATGCAACATGGATTACGCCATGGAGATTACACTCGTTATCGGTATGTTCAGATTTCGGAATCTGAGGGTTCAATTTTGCTGTTTTTGTAGTTTGTAAGTGTGAATTTAGGTTAACAATTAAGCTGGTTGTGTGTTTTGATGAGTATAGGAGATACTGTACAGCGAGATTGAGGAGATTGTATAAGTCGTTGAAGTTTACTCATGGGCAAGGGAAATACAATAAGAAGGCAATTACTGAGTCTACTGTTACTGAAGTTAGGTATGTATGTACATTCATAATCCAATCTCAATATATAATCATATTAATCTGTACCTGAACTACTTTACATTGTTTGACAACTTCATTGACAGTAAACTTAACTTTTGGTATCACTATATAACAGTAGGCACTGCCTAAGATGGTTGCGTTGGTATACATTTCCTAAAAATTTTGTTCTAAATGCATAAGACTCGGATACGAGATGTTTACCAATTTACTAGTGAACGCTATATGTTTAATGAAACTGATAAGTGCATACGTATCAAAGAGCATCATTACTGAAATTAGAGTGAAATTAGCACACAAGTAGGGTAGATGGTCAGATAAGAAGCAAGATGAATTCAAAACGGAAAAGGTTCAGATACAAGAGATTCCATTGATCCATCTTCTCCATGGATAATTTGATTACAGTCCACTTCTCCTATTTATAACACTTCTACCAATAACTACCCATAACTACCCAATAGAGTATCGACAATTAGACTCAAACTAAACAACCACATTATACCTTCCCATACATATCCATTACGTACAATATATGGGAGTATCAGAAATTGCTTGCGACGTATTTGGCAAAATCTTGGTTCAAACACTTTTGAAATTGTAGTTTGGATGTGTAAGGACATGGCTTTTTTTATTATGTTACGCAGTTTTGTGGTTTCGTTGAGTGATGTATGTGACAGTTTGCTAGAGTGATGTGAGTATGTGACTGGTGATTCTTATGGTTTTGTGGTTTGGGATCGAATTAGGTACCTCCATGTACTTTTGTATACAGCAGAAAGGGCTTGGAGTCATGCCATGGAGAAAAGGCAGTTACCTAATGGGCCTGCTCCATGTCAACGTATCTATCTAATTGGTAGATTGAGAAAGGCAGTCAAATGGGCTACACTTTTTGCTCAATTGTGTGCCGTCAAAGGAGATTCCAGGACATCACTAGAAGCAGAGGTGCATTCTTTAACTCCTTTCTTCTGCCTTTAGTTTTACTTTTTTTTTGTGCTTTTGTTTATCACACCTGATTTAATCTCACCTCTTTTGGTTGGAAACCGCAGGCCTATGCTTCTTTTATGAAGGGTACTCTTCTCTTTGAACTCGAGCAGAATTGGGACACAGCATTGATGAATTTCAAGAGTGCCAGGTGCGTCAGTCTCTCTCTCTCTCTCTCTTTCATATATATTCCTCTCTTAGACTAGACTTAGTCTAATCTCAACTTCTTTTACCCTTTGGATTTGCTACATAATGTTGTGACTAACTTATGTAAGAATGACAGGGCTGTTTATGAGCAACTTGGCAAGTACGGTGACATAGAAAACCAAGTGTTATGCCGTGAACGTGTTCAAGAGCTGGATCCCAACATCAATTACTGCTCAATCAAAGCCGGTAAATCAAACATAAAAACTTCTGAACTCGCAGATATGGGCCAGATGGAAGGACCTGCATTGGACCTATTCAAAGCTAAGCTCGAGGTAATATTTGTTTTTCCAACACTAAAGTAAGCATAGTAAAGGGTGTTACATCACTAGCTTTGTACCCAATGTGAATAAGTATTTTCCTCGTTTCTTTGTCTGCAGGCCGTTATGGATGAGGCAAGATCCCAACAGGCAGCATCCATGACAGAGTTTAATTGGCTTGGTCATAGATTTCCAGTTGCAAATGCCAAGACTCGGGTCTCGATTTTGAAAGGTTAGTGATAGTTTGGAGTTTGATTAATAGAGTGCTTGCTCTAATATGCAACCTGTATTCTATTCTTAGATAATGTTTCCTAACAAGAGAAATTTGATCAGCCCAGGAGCTGGAGAAAGATTTGCACGGTTCCGCAGCAGTGCCTGCTGAGAAAAAAGTAGTCATGTATGACAAAATATTTGCTGCATATCATGAAGCTAGGAGCTGCATCCGCAAGGACTTGGTTCGTGCTTTATGTTTTTCGAATCTGTAGCATGCATCTACGTTGTGAGTTATTCATTGACATTCCATATATTCTTATTTTAACATTTCACCGTTTTTAGGTTAATGCTGGTGATACAGAAAACGTAAAAGACGATTTAAGTGGCTTAGACAAAGCTGTTTCTGCTGTCTTAGGACAACGAACTATTGAGCGAAATCAATTGCTTGTTAGCATTGCGAAGAGCAAGTTTTCAAGAAATCGTGATGACAAGGTTGAAAAAGCCACAAAGCCTGAGGGACTTGTTCGTTTATTCGATCTTTTAATACAGGTAAGTGGGATCTTCATACTAATCCTCGACGAAGGCTGTCTTTCTTACAATGCACATTAGCTCCTATAATGTTTTAACTTTTAATAGTGATTAAATTTGGTCATGTCAGTTAGTTGTAAATAACCTGTATATGGGTATAACATGGTGATTGTTAATGATATTATCCTCTTTTGTTGTTGTTTTTTGGCAGAATACAAGTGATCTGTCTGACTTAGTAACCTCTAGGAGAGATAGCACTCCAGAAGAAGTGGCGTTTGCTGAAGAGTTTGCACTAAAAAATCAAGTGTTTCGGGCAGAGAGGTTTGTTTTCTTCTTCTTTGTACTCATATCTTATTGCGATGCTTCAGAAGACGTATTTTTTAGTTAGCGATAGTTGCAGACTCAAACTGCGTCAGGACTGAATGAATTTGTTATCCTTGGGTAGCACTCGGAATTTATTTTCAGGATTCAACTTTATTTGATTGGAAATCTTTATGTATGTTTGCAGGTGCTTCTACTTGGCAAAGTCTTACAGCTTGGCTGGAAAGAGGGCAGAAGCATATGTTTTGTATGGCCGTGCTCGATCCCTTGCTGAAAGCACCCTCCAGAAACTTAAAGCTATGAGTAGCTTTGATAAGGTTTGCTCTATGTACTCTAGCTGAACTTATGTTCAAGCTCATAAATTCCTATTCATGTTACGACTTTCGAAAGTGCTTCCTTCAGTTTGTTGCTAACTTTC
This sequence comes from Papaver nudicaule, assembly GCA_023529015.1. NCBI lineage: Eukaryota > Viridiplantae > Streptophyta > Magnoliopsida > Ranunculales > Papaveraceae > Papaver > Papaver nudicaule. The sequence continues at coordinate 19,797 of JAJJMA010205102.1, read as the reverse complement.
TAGTCTCGTTTAACAGGACATGATCCAAGACCTGGAAGTATTGTACAACAACAGCAGATCAAACATTTGCATAGAGCACGCTGCTGGAATTATGGAGGAGGAAAAGGCTCCAGGGATGCTCGCAAAAGGAGTTTCTAGCATATCGCTGACTGAAGATGGCAAGAAGGTAAAATCCGCGATATTTTGTTAGTTCAGATCTTACCAAGATTGAGTTTAAAGTCTTATTTGACATATCTTACTTTTCACTGTCAAACTTGTAGGTCGAGAAATTCCTTCTCGAGAATCTTGATGTTTATGAACCATCAGTTGCTGATCCTAACACCAAAGGAGTTCCACATATCGAACCCTTCCCTCCAGCTTTCCAGTCAGTTCCACGTAATCCAATTGTCCTGGACATTGCGTTTAACTCCATTGAGTTCCCATCTCTTGATAGCAGAATGAAGAAGGAAAAGAAGGGTCTCATTAGTAGGTTTTGGGGATGAAATCTCCTCATCAGTAGGTTATTTTATTTCCGTTAGAAGGATTTTGAATTTTCTAGACATTGTCAATTGAAGAGCAGATAGAAGATTACTTCTGAACTATTTTGTTCAGACCAATGAGTTTAGGGTACCAATAGTGTAACTGAGTAACAATGTATTGTTAAAAATATCACAGGATTGGGTTTAAAAAGATATCGAAATTTTCTGCTGACAGATTCTTTTCCCAGTCTGAGATGCCTCTCTTAGAATGATAAAATTTTGGTGAAATCGACAACTTGACTTGCAAACTTGTTGACACTCCAGTTACAACATTAAGCTAAGGTGACAAACAAAAGGCTGGGTAGAAATATCATTCCATTTGGAAGTTCGGAGTTCTGACATTGAAGTGGTTACTTTAGAAGATGAGTTCTGACATTGAAGTGGTTACTTTAGAAGATGTTGAGAATGTAAAAATATGAAAAACACATGAGAAGAAGTTACTTTTCGACTTCTGGAAGCAAAAAAGTCAGAAGTTAGTTTGGCAACGCAATTTCAGAATGACTTCTGGAAGCAGAAAAGTTAACTTTTTCTGAAGCAAAATCTTTTTGCTTCTGACTTCTGGAATTGTATCCAAACAAGCTATAACTAGCTAGATTTAGCTTACACCGGAAAGAAGTTGAAATGCCTAATGATTTTATTCAGTTCTTTCAAAGCTTGTGCAAAACGAGTTAAAACTAACCCAAATAGTGAATCATTTGAAGTGTGACATCTGTTTGAAATCGAGAAGGAAAACCTGGACTAAAAACATCATAATCTGTGTAGCTCTGAACACCACAACAACTTGCCATTAAAAGTAAGAAAAAATACTTATTTAAAAACATAAGCATCATTAGCCACACTACTTAATTCTTGCAATTAGCATCATCATGAAAATATCTACATGTATTCTAGCATTCTTTAATCTTTATCGTTATGTAACAAAGATATCTCTTCAACATGGTATTTGCACTATCCTCACATTGTACCGGTAATTTCCGGAGACACCCAAATGAGACCTAATTTTACAGAAGATTTCTCATCGAATGCTATTCCAAAAAATCAATATTGTTGTCCACAACATTACCATCTACCATTCAAAATTCAGCTACCGTTAACTATGGTTGAAATTCAAATCGGCAAATAGTAATGTCCTCAAGTAATGTATTGCACAAACTGAAACTCTGACCGGAAGAGTCCGCTTCCGATCAGCAACATAAATGGTGACACAGTTGTAAAAGACCTCTCCTGGCTTAGTTAATTGGTATTGGCATACACGTGCTACATTATTTATGTTTTCCGTTGATTTCCATTTTTTTTTGTCTACCAAATTGTATATTTCCCTCGCTTGCACATTAAAAATCTAATCCTAATTGACTCTTTATATAAGCTTAATTAATTAATTAGGTTAGGTATGTCTGAAAAACAAAGCTAATAATTTTATGTGTTGTACATACTGCAATAAACAAAGGGATGGACCAGGCCAGCCAGGGTGGTGGTGGTGCTTAAAAGAAGGCCTAATGATCATATTAATAGAGTCATAAGATAGACAATGGTATGGTGGTGGTGGTGGTCAAAAGACAAAAAACACTAATGATGGTCTCAACCAAATGACAGAAGTCCATTGGCAGCACAAAACACAACAAACAAACAGACTAGTACTTCCCTCACATGACAAAGTTGGTGGGGTTTTTAAGTACTTGTACTCTGTACAGTGGGTACGCAACCCTTAACGGATCAAATACTGAAATGACGAGTTTGGCCATGGTGGATTAGATTTTTTTAATTTTGGAGACTGAAATACCCTTATGGACTGCAAGAATTCGTAGTGTGAATAAATAGGAAAAGGCAGTGAAATTTTGGTCAAAAGTTAAAAACGGAAACGGTACAATTTGTGTAATAAAATATAAGTCCCACATTCTTTCCTTTTTTTTCTTGTAGAGTTTTTATCTCTCAACTATTTCTTGTAGAGTTTTTCTTGTAAAGTATAAGTCCCACATTCAACGTCTACTAATTAGGTTTCTAGATATATCTAATACATCTCTCTACTAATAAGGAGAGAAGTAGTAGAGAAGTAGTAGAGTGAGAATACACCACGTTTTTCGATTAGGAGGCTGAGAATACTTAGGCTTAGTCTTATGGTGTCCAGTCTAGTATACTAGACTGGACAGCCACGTCAGCTAGTAAGGGAGGGGTGGTCTTATGGTTTGGAGAGATTGGACGTCCAGTCGCTGAACCGTTCAGCGCTCAGCGCTGAACCATTCGGCGTTTTCGAATAACGCTGAATGGTTCAGCGCTTGACCGTCAACACCAGGTCAAAGCGCTGAACGGTTCAGCGCAGAAGATTTCTGCTACAAAAATCGACAGGAGCCCTTTCTCCCCCATTTTCTCTTCTTCTTCTCTTCTTCTCCACCCAAACCCTATAATGCGTACTCAAGATCTCCGGGTGTAGATTATATTTCGTTGATTCCCTCCGTGAGATTGATCTACGTTCAATTATCTATCATTTGCCCCAAGTTTCACTCATTTTCACTCACAATTTTCACTAAAGGTATGATGTTTAAACATTAGGGTTTTATTTTACTTGATTTTTGATTTTGATTGTATTTTGATGAAATTGATGTTTTATGTTATCTTAGTTTGATACTTTGGATGAGATGTGAACAAAATTTCCAAGTGAATTGATATTTAGAATTTTTTACATTTAATTTAGGGTTCAATTTAGGTACATTATGAAAGGAATATTGAGAAGAAAATTGTTCAAAGGTCTTCCGGAAGATGACGATGAATTTGAGGAGACTGCTCTAGTAGTGACTGCGCTAATGGAGTCACAAAGGAGGCAAACAATACACCAACCTGTCCCGAATGTAGTCAAGAGTCGTCAAAGGGTGCATAGAACTCGTGTAGATGCCGATGCAAGGATGATGCAACAATACTTCAACTACAACTGTGTCTATGGGCCAAAGAAGTTCAAAGGTCGGTTCGCTTTGCCTCGCCCTCTTTTTCTTAGAATTTTAGAGGAAGTTTGTGATTATGACAAAGACTTTCTTCAAAAAGAGGATGCTTGTGGTATTCTTGGCCATAGTCCATATATGAAAATGCTTGCTGTAATGAAGCATTTTAGCAAAGGTCTTGGAGCAGATTCTATGGACGATTACTCACAAATGGGCGCATCCACTATCTACCATTATGCTAAGAAGTTTGTTGATGCAGTTATTTGGATTTATAATAGTCGATACATGCGTCAACCCACTGCTCAAGATACACAAAGGCTTTTGAAAGAAAATGAAGCTCGTGGGTTTCCCGGGATGCTTGGTAGTGTCGATTGTTTTCACTGGGCATGGAGAGCATGCCCAACTAGCCAAGCAGGATCTCACGTGGGCTATAGGAAAGATCCCACTGTTGTTCTTCAAGCGGTGGCTTCATATGATAGGTGGATTTGGCACTCCTATTTTGGTTTGGGTGGGCAGAACAATGACCTAAATGTCCTGCATGCTTCGGGTTTGTTCGATAGACAACTCAATAATGTAGCACCTCCTTGTCATTTTCAAATAAATGGCAAAAACTACGACAAGGGGTACTACCTTGGAGATGGAGCATATCCTTTGTATGGCCTTCTTGTGAAGGCATACAAACCAGCCGCCAACAATCGTGAACTTCTCTTCAATCGGTACCAAGAAGCTAAAAGGAAGGACATAGAACGTGCATTTGGTGGCCTGAAGGGAAAGTTTGGTATAATCAGGAACCCATGTCGTTATTATGCCAAATCAGACATGAAGGCAATTATGAGGGCTTGCTTGATAATGCACAATATGTGTGTTGAGTTGGAATATCGCGATGAAGAATGGGGGATGATCACGGGAGACGAACCTCAACCTCCTATTGAAGGAAATGTAAGGCTACCTCCCCATGTTTTGTACAACCCTGCGCGTAATCAGGAACTTCGCAAAGAACTCACTACACACATTTGGGAACGACATGGCCAGGGTTATCGCGATGGTGAAGTTCCAGAGGTTGATGTTGATGATGCCATACCGCTCGAGCACGAGGGTACCACTGGCGTGGATACGGATGATGATCGCTACAATCAAGAAGATGATGATGATGGAACATTTTATGAGAATGGAGAGTAAACTTGACTCTTTTTTGCATACTTCTCTTTAATTAGTACTACATTTATTTCTTGTAATAACTCCATAATACTCTTTTTTCATTAAAGCACGTTAACATTAGGCACGTTTACATTAAGCACATTTACATTAAGTAGAAATTTGAACTACGTTTACAAGTGCAACATCGAAGCAAGTGTTTCATATGCTTCAAAGTGGACGAATTCTCTTCCATAATTTGTTCGGTATAAAACTTTTGCCGCTTCTCGATCACCATTCGAAGTTCGTAAGCAAATTGCATAATGTTTGCAAAATGTCTTGAGGGTATGGATGCGGTTTTGGAGTACCTTCACAGAACGTGGATTAGCATTGGCATTACCATAGAGATTCGCGAACAATTGAGTGATACGTGTCCAAAAAGCTTCGCGTCCCCCGGCTTTGCCGTGAATGAAATGATCGTTTGCTATGCAATAACTTCTCATCAAGGCATTGTCTTCGGCAATTGTGAATCTTCTCGCCATGATTTGAGTTGAGTGTAGAAGAAAAGAATGAAACTTCACAAGTTTGGGGTGAAGAAGTTTAGAGGATGTCTAGACTTTAAATAGTGTGTAGAGAGCTGATCGGCAGTTGGCTGATTTTGGCAGCCGTTGTAAAGCGCTGAACTATTCAACGTCAAAAACGCTGAACCATTCAACGCCTATAATCCTCAGCCATCAGATCAAAATTAGACCGTTAATTTGAACGGCTAAGAATACAGCGTTGAACCATTCAACGTTATAGACGCTGAACCATTCAGCGTCTATAATCCTCAGCCATCAGATCAAAATAAGACCGTTAATTTCAACGGTTCTGATTTTTTTCCCGTTTGAATCTGCAACAGCTATATTTTCAGGCAGCCTTATAAATAGAGGACTCTTTCTCCTTCAACACTCACACCAAAATCAATTGCTTTTCTTCTTCATTGATTTTCCTCTTCTTCTTCTTCAAAATCTTGTTATTTAGTTCAAAATCTTGTTATTTATTTGTTTTTTTAAAAAAAGATGACTCAATTTAGCATAAAAGAGGATGAAGCACTAATCATGGGTTGGATTATAGCAACGAACAATTCGGAAAAAGGAAAAGATCAAAGAGGGAAAGAATTTTGGAGGAAAATTATGGAGGAATACAATTTGAGATGGAAGGGTACTACAGTTAGGGATAAAAAGGCTTTGCAAAATAGGTGTAACACGATTAGAACTGAATGTAAAAGATTTAATTCATACATCAGACCCTACTTCCGAGCAAAACCAACCGGACAGACCATAGACGATTATGTAAGTATTCAGAAATTTTTTTTTATGTTTTTGTGTAGTTTCAGAAGAACGAGGCACTAATTTTTTTTTTTTTACAGTATCGGAATGGTCGTCTGAATTATGAAATCGAAGAAAACACAAAATGGAAACATGATCATTCTTGGAGACTCTTGAAAGAATATTGTGTAGACTTCAATCCGGAAATTGGTAATGATGTTGATCCTCCTCAAAACACTCCAAGAACTCAAGGAACTCAAAACACTCAAGGAACTCAAGGAACTCAAGGAACTCAAGGAACTCAAAACACCGAACCTGGTCCTTCTCAAAACACCGAAGCTGGTCCTTCTGAAGCACCTCCTGAGAATTTGGAAGGAGATTTTGATGATCTAACAATGAACGGGAGCACACCATCAACCCCTGGTTCTGAAACTGGCTCAGACATATCGCGACGAAGACGTTGGTTCGACCAAATGGATGATGTTAGAGGTATTGGGAGAGAAGCTTCCAAACGAATGGCTCGGGAGGCTAAAGCAGCAGAGAAATCAGATGAAAAAATGGATAAACTCATCCAACTTCTTGAAGAAGCGAAAACACAAAGGGCTTCCAAGTATGAATCGGAAGAAGAGTTCCTCAAGAAGAATTTGGAAATAGAAGAGAGGAACGCGCAAGTTGCTGAGAGGAACGCGCAAGTTGCTTTAATAATGGCACAAACAAAGCAAAGAGAAGCTGATATGAAAATCCTTCGCACACCTGTCCATCAAGTACCAGAAGCTGAACGTCCCCTCTACAAAATATGGAGGAACGAGATACTGATCCGTCATGGCTTGGCTCCTGAGGAATGATTTATGAGTAATTGTTATGTTTATTAGAAGTAGAATTTAAATTTCAATGTAATTATTCCTTTAAGGAATACTCATTCGTAATTTTCTCTAAAAAGTGTAGCGAACACATTACTCGAATGAGCGGATTTAAATTTTAATGTAATTAAGTTATTAATGAAAATTTATCTTTTAATTTACATATAGTGCAACTTGTATTTGTTTTCTGAATTTTTTGGTATGAAATTTGTTCATTTTTGCATAACCGGTGTTTGTAGATTGGTGGTGTAACGTGAGTGTGAGAAAACAGAGTTAGAAACAGGATATATTGCTGAAGGTGTCAACTGGGTGTATGAAAAAAAGGTCAAACTCGGAAAAGTTATTTGACGCAGAACCGTTCAGCGCTGAAGGAAAACGCTGAACCATTCAACGCTGAGCGCTGAACCATTCAGCGTTTTCTCGCTTTTTCAGCGCTGAACCGTTCAACGTTTCAGTAGTAGCTACTACTTCGACTACTACCAAATGCTAGGAGAGAGAAGTAGTACTACCACTTTAGACCACGCTTTTGGTACTACTAGTACCCAACTAGTAGCCCCATAAGGCTTAGTCTTAATGCATCTCTCTACGCCATTGTGTGATAACATTTGTCTCTGCATGAATAAAAACAAACCCATGGAAGTACCAACAGAACACATGCACCAAACAGGGGATTTAAGGTTATAAATGTATTTTGACGGATAATGTAAATTTTGTTATGCCGTGGGACCCGCAGTGCCACAATGGAGGGAAAATGTTGCGACTCCCAAGACTAATGATTTCATGCCTACCAGTTTTCTATGATATCATTCCAGATATAAAGTATTTAACTTTACATCGATTCTTTGATGTACTACTCAATACTTTTCACTTCTCATCTTTGGGAATCTATCCTCTGGTGTGGTACACTACAAGTCTATAATTTTACCCTCTTCTTTCATGCAACAACAAGCCTATAATTAGAATTCTAGCATTACTAGATTCCTCCCATTAAAACTAGCTCCGAAGATCGGTCTATCCGGGTCAACTCAAGCACACTGATTCTTCAACAACACCTTTATTCTCACCGTGAATTCTTACTTGCATGCATTTTATGATGGCTAATTTTTGTTTCTTGCTACTTGTTTTTGGTCTACCTCCTTCGATTGTTCATTGCATGTTGATTTCTCCAAGAGCTTCATCACTTGTTTGAGTGATTCAGTGAACATGCACGCTTAACCTTTCACCAAAAAACAGTTGATTCTTCGTTTCATGTTCTTCTTGAGCCCCTCACTACTTGCGTACCAATCTCTCTCAATCTTTTGCAGGTTTTCTTTGCTTGGTTAACCTCCTCCTATCCCCAATTGCTGAGCTTCCTTCCCACTACGTTATGTTTTTTTATTTTTTTTTCTACTCAAAAAAGCTCACGCATGTTCTTAACCACTGCCAATTCCTTTATCACTACAGTCGAGAGAATATCCTCTGATGAATAAAGAGACACTTCATCCCTTTCATCCATATTCCTCTCTTTTACCTTCTCTAACTCATCGTTCTCTCCACAATCAAAGTGATCAAAAGGATATTATTAACAGTTCTTCTAGATCCTCTACAAACCCAAACAAAAGTCGAAGATTTAGAAACCAAAAAAGGAAACCAAATCCCAACAGAAACCAGAAAGATTCCTCCATACGACAACTATCACAAAAGATGACTAACCTTTTGCAGAAATGCTGCATGTTGTTGTACGTGTGTTTTCTGGCAATAGCACCTCTAATTTGAATGTACAAAGGGTTCTTACCACTACATGGAGCCATATGAAGATCATGCATGTCCAACCTACCTCAAAGTCAGGTAACTCTTCAACAACAAGAGCACAAAAAACTGATTCTTGCTCAACAAACTTGGATTTACAATGGGTTAGTTTTTCTTGTTGAAGATTAGGAAAACTATGTCAAACACCCTACCATCTGTTTCCTTAATGCTTCTTTTTGGGTCTGCCAAATTGTCTTAGAACTGCGGAAAACCTACATGCAGTGCTTAAGCACACTAACTCTGGTACTGGTCTAGAATTCCACCTAAAACTAACCCCTCCTCAGATTAGGCTTCAAATCCCTCTTTCTAATCCAGTCATGCCAGGCTTTAATGTGGAGGTAAATGGAAAACAAGATTGGTGCCAACTAGTCTATCTGAACTTGCCTGTAACTTTCTTTAAATGTGGCTACAATTTAAATATTTATCGCAGGTATGGGCACTGGAGCACATGAATTTTCTGGAATTCGACGAGCCCATGCAACCTGGTCCTCTTTCAAATTTTTATGAACGTTACATGCATAGCTACGGCGGGGATGCTGTTATATCTGTCAGAGACGTCAGGAGATGGGCAATTGGAAACATTCTGGCTGCCATAAATGCTGGGCATTGGAAGAGCGGATCAGTTCGTGCAAAGCTCATCGTTTGGAGAATTCCGCACTGGAATTTCGATCCCCTGATCTGGTCTACTAAAGAAGAAAACTCCTATGTTGTGCTTCCATCTCTCAAGAAACCAACTTACTATGTCCCAGCCCTTGTCCTAAGACAGTTTGGTTTTCTCCAGACCCGACCCCCAAAAAGAGGGTTACAGCCAATGTTGCTGCGCTTGTCGCAGGAAGTACTGATTAGCGTTAAAGATGGCCTAAGCGCCAAAGGTGGTCGAGTTGCCTTCCCGAGTAACCTAACTCCAATCGGCCTGGGTAAGAACTACGACGTCGAATATAAAGTATGGCGGCGCATGGAATTGCCTTATACATCCGATGATGAGTATGATACCGATCTATAGATATCCCCTTGGGTTTTTTTTCTGGGATGCATACACACTGTCATCATATGTGGGAAACTTTTTGGGTATTTTGGGTATACTCTGCGGAGAACTAGTAACACTTATGTAAGCAAGACAACTAATTGTGGTTTTGAGTCTGTTCTTTTGTATATGCAGTCTCGTCTCTTCTTTGTAAAGAAGAAACTCTGAACTTTAATATATGTAGCTTCAGCAGGATTTAGAGCCCTGCTATTATATCACTATGTTAGTATCATTTTATAACACTGAAAGAAAATAATAGCATCAGGGACGGAAAAAAATAAATAAATGATAGTATTGTTTTTGAATAATTTCCCTAATGAGCAGCATTAACCCTTCAAATAACTTGTATCGTTGAACCCCCCAGATTCCTCCAAAATCCTTCAACGAGACATGGCTCATCATGTGAGGGACAATTCCAATGCATGTGAGTGCCCACTTTCCTATATACTCCCTCCTTTCCACTTTACATGCTATATTAGGGTTATTTTTATGTTCCAAAATACTTGCCATAATTGATATTTTTTCCCACAACTTCCAACTACACCCTTCCATTTTATCTTGGAAATATAAGCTTTCTTTTAATAAGGTTTTCCACAAATATTAAGGAGTGGAGAGAGATATGTTTGAAGACTTTTATCAAGGGTATGGATGGAATAAAAACATACCTCTCTCCACTCATTAATATTTGTGGAAAACCCTATATAGCAACTAAATTGGAACGGAGAGAGTATTTCTAAATAGGAATATATTTTTTTTCTAGATGTTAGGTTTTGTGCTTTATGGGGTCAAATCAATAAAAATACTCTCAAATCTCACCACAACCCTATTGTGTGGTTTCCATCGGTATTTGATTTCAATTATTATATATAAAGTGATGAAAAGAAGGGTCAGACTAATTGAACTGACTGGCCCATCTACTATACTCAATAAAAGATTTAGAGCCCTGCTATTATATCACTTTGTTAGTATCATTTTATAACACTGAAAGAAAATAATAGCATCAGGGACGGAAAAAAATAAATAAATGATATTGTTTTTGAATAATTTCCCTAATGAGCAGCATTAACCCTTCAAATAACTTGTATTGTTGAGCCCCCCAGATTGTCCTCCAAAATCCTTCAACGAGACATGGCTCATCATGTGAGGGACAATTCCAATGCATGTTTGGGAAGGACAAGGCCCCCAGATTTCCTTCAAGGTTCCAGTGGATGTATTGTAACAAGATAAATTTCGGCGGTTCCACATTAGGATGTTCTTGTTACTTCCAAATGCTAATGGCCTAAATGACGACCATGTATTTTCTGGCTCTTTCAAGAAAATGCTCAACTCGCGTTCCCAAGTGACCTCAGGATGTTTATTCTTCTTGCAAATGATCCAAAAATCAATCCTGAGGATGTTGTTGGAAAAGTCATTATGCTGACAGTAAATGCAGAGAGTACTTCCGAACAACATCATCCCAACAACTGGGTAATCATCCAAATAAAACCCGTCAGGGACCTGATTATATGGTGGTGAATGTATCTGGAATTTCTCAGTATCCAAATCAAAAGATATTAATCTATTTCTATAAGTGCGGTCAGAACGATCAAACCAAAAGATACACCCATTTGCATAATATCCAGATTCACAAAATCTGTATGGAACTGCTGTGATGAGCCTCCATCCCATACTGTCGCCTAGAGTGAATATCTCCACAGAGCCCTCAAAATTGTCAATTCTAATTACTTTGTAATCACCAGTACGTTCACAATAGCCGAAACCTCCTATTATCTCTTTGCAAGCAATTAACGGCCTTATAAGTGGTCGCGACTCTCTTTCTGGAAGGAGGAGGTACTCACCTGTTGCTGGATTCATAAGTAGTATAGGATCTTGTATGCAGTTGTGAAAAACATAGAAACACGCAAGACCGTTGCAGGATCCAACTATTGGTTGTAAAGTAAATTTCATAGTTCCAATAACCGGGTGATTTTCGTGTACCGCTATTGTGGAGTAGTCTTCATCTCGTACTCGTTCTCTGTAAAAGAGTTGTATATCATTATCTCCCTCATAGTACTGTGACGTGACAGAGAAAAGTAGACCAGTTTTTTTCCCTGCAAGGATTGTCTTCCATTCTTTGCTTACGCATTTGCTGTGAAAAACACTCTGTGTTGTAGGAAGACGGCCTAAAATCTCCGTAGTTAAGCTTTCATGCAAATTATCCATTGTTGTTAGGTTTTTTTTTTTTTTTGGTTACATGCTGTTAGGGTTGAACAGAGGCATTGGGATGTTATTACTAAGTAAGGCTTACCCTGGGCTTAAATCATACACTAAAAACCATCATTAACCAATACGCCATTACGTGCTATTTAGTCACTAGGCTTGAGAAAATTCTATCATGGGTTGTATCCTTAACTTAAGCCCATCATTTTAAGGTGTGAGATTAAACGAGCTTATGGAGTGGGGGCCTAAAAATGGGCTTGAGGCTGGTTCAGCCCTTCATAAGTCCGCGTGTAGGACTTCTCCCTGTTGCATGGGCTATCTTGTAAAAGAGCCTATGGACTGGGAAACTGACCCGGTCCATAAAAGTCCATTATTCTTGTCACGCATCCAAAGTAAGATATCTCACGTGGTTTTATATCTATCAAACGCCACGTTAAATCCTATCGACCTCGTGTGGCCATTCCATGGCGTGACAAAGTTGGCGTGGCTGTTTACCAGCTCATAAACAGACACGTTAGAATGGGATCTCGTGACCTTTGATTTGGCAACGGACACGAGGAATAACGACCAGAAGAAATGCGTGGCCTTTTTTTTTGAAGGTGACATTCTTTGCCACGCGAAAAGGGCGAGCGTGGTTTTTTGTTAAGAACGGTCACGCGAAAGGCAATTTTTCACGTGGCTGTTATAGCTAGCGTGGCCTTTTACAAGATATGTCGCGTGGCAAAAGAGCCAGATTCTACTAGTGACCAATGCATTACTGACCTTAATAGGCTTAAAAGACTCTACCCTTATTTTCCTTTCATAAGCTAAATAGCAATATCAGAAGATTCAGCAAAGATTTTACCCTTATTTTCCTTTCACAACCAGTGGTTGATACCACAATGCATGCAACAAGCTCTTATACATTTTCAAATCAACATGGTGATTTTATGAATTTAGACTTACCACCTCCTTCATCTACTGAAACACAATTGGTTCCACCTACACTGGTGTTTTTGCTTGAAAAACACTGTACCGTCTCTGGGTACTTTCGTAGTGCTCGAGATCAAAATCGAACAAGACAAGCCTAAACCAAGTCGATGGCCGTTCAAGTCTTGCTTCGGTCACAGAGAGGCTAGATGTTGATCTGGTGAGGGAAATAGTGAAAGAAATTTGAGATCAGGTTGAAGATGTGTGTTTCTGGGTATAAAAGTTCAATATCTCTGTCGTAGGTATGACTGGAAATCTCCATGCTAGAAGTGTGTTGAATACTCAGGTATGATATTTCTGAGGTTCTGGTGTTTTCAAGTGTTCTGCCTTGGAAGATAGAGGAAGCCTCTATTTATAGTGTTGAACTCCACCTGATCTCTTGACATAGAAGGTGGAAGTCGTGGAAGAGTGGAGAACATGAGAACGTTTCGTTAACTGTTATAGTCGTGTAAAACATGTCCACTCAGCACCATCTCTCGTAAAACATGAGTTGGGGCACCATGCTCATGGCGCCATGGTCTTGAGCTTCCTTAAGCGTAATACGCTTTCAGCCATTTACCGTTGATAACAGTCCCCTATGCTTTTCCATCCATGGTGACTATCTTGTAATATCCACTCGTGGATGCCTTAGAGATAACATATGGACCTTCCCAGTTTGGAGCAAATTTTGGTGCTATGGCATCTTGTTGGATGTGTTTTGTCGTCTTTAGTACCAAGTCCCCCACTTGAAAAGTTCTTGGCTTCACAGCTTTGTCGTATGCCCGAGAGAGCCACTTCCGATACATTTCTACATGTTTCTCCGCTTTGGTTCGTTTTGAATCGAGAGAATCCAGCTCTGTTATTCTTGAATCTGTTATTTCGGCTTCATTCGAATGAACACCACCTGCTGCTACAATCCGAACCGATGGTACTTTGATCTCTGCTACCAATATGGCGTCAGCACCGCAAACTATTGAGTAAGGTGAAGTCCCAGTAGAACTTCGTGGAGAAATTCTATAGGCCATAGTACCATAGGTAACTGTTATTGCCATGATCTTGGGTTATCATGCACAGTCCTGCTGATAATCCGGATCAACGTCTTATTGGTACTCTCTGCTTGCCTGTTCCCTTGAGGGTAGTATGGAGTGGAACAAATGTGTTGGAACTCGTACCGTCGAAGTAACTTTGCTACATATTTGTTAACAAATGGAACCATTGTCAGTAATAATATGTTTAGGAATCCCAAACCTGCAAATGATGTATTCCTTGATAAATGCTGCGCTCGTGACGCCGGTCGTGCTTTTCAGAGGTATCGCTTCTACCCATTTACTGAAGTACTCTGTCGCAGTGATAATATATTCCTGATTCTTCGAGGAAGGTGGGTTGAGTTTTCCAATAAGATCAAGTCTCCAGCTGTAAAATGGCCAAGGGCTACTGATTGACCGTAGAGGTAGGCATGGAGTGGATGAGGTTCCCATGAGCTTGGCATTTGTGACACTTCTGTACGAACGATGCAGCATCCTCCTCCATGGTTGGCCAGTAGAACCTTTCATGGATTTGTAGGAACAACTTTCTCTTCCCTTGATGTTCAGTTTCGTGAGCCTCTCTTAGGACTATAGGGATTTCTTCATCCGATAGACAATGGAGTAGACTTCCCACATAGTTCTTACCATATAGTATTCCTTCATGCTAGACAAACCTCTTGGCTCTCTTAATCAAGCGACTGGGAATGTGTTGGTATGTTGGTAGGGCCTTCTCGCTAAGGTACTTGATGAAAGGCTCTCTCCAGTTTTCAGCAGGGTAACAAGCTAGAGCTTCAAATTGATGTGGAAGAGTCTGACAGTTGGAGCACATTTCTTGTAGAGCTCGAGACTGGGTTTCCATCGTCGACCAGTAGTTACCAAGTCTCTGGAGTCATCGGTATAAGGTCACGACGAGAGTCAGTCAACACACTTCATCATGAACGCGTCTGAGCAGCTCTTGTGCTTCAGGTCCTCCTAAGCACTGTGACAACGACCCATCTGGATTCCTATGGTATAATACTCCGTGGAAGAGGAAGAAATGCTTCAAATCTTTAATGCTGAGTTTTCTTTCAAAAGTGTGGTTACCTAGGTCTTCGGCGATGGGTATTCGCCAATCATTCTCTGGTATTGCTTCATCTTATGTTAGCCAGGTTGAGGGGATGGTTCGTCTCTTTACAATCAGGGTCTTCTTTGTTCCTTCAAATTGTAATTTGGAGGCTAATGTCGCCAAGCAGTCGGCATGTCTATTGCTGGTTCGTCCGGTATGTACTACAGTGGCTTCAACGAAATGACTTAGTAGCTTTTGCGCCTCGGTTCTATGTGGAGCTAAGGTGACTTCTTTGAGAGAGTATACCCCATTCATCTGGTTGACCAGTAGTTGTGAGTCGCCTCTGATCTCGAGGTGTGTCACACCTGCTTGCTTATCTAGTGATATCCCCAGGAGGAACGCTTCATACTCTGCTGAGTTGTTGGTAAATTTGAAATCCAATTTAAATGAGTGAGAGAACACTTCTCACGCTGGGGATACTAGTAGGACACCAGCTCCTCCAGTGTTGTCGCTTGGGGTAGCAGACCATCAAAGTATATAAGCCATGTGTCTTCATTCAACAGTGTTATCTCGGGGAATTCTCCCGGTACTTCTTCGTGCTGAGCCGTAGTGTCTTCTCCTAGGAATGCACTGAGTAGGTCTGCTACTGCTTGTCCCTTAACAGCTTTCGGGGAGACAAGATATGTCGAATTCAGACATTTGTAGTAACCACTTTGCTGGCCTCCCAATCAGAGCGGGTTTCGAGAGAAGGAACTTGATGGGATCTGCCTTCGTGATGAGTACTACTCGATTGGAGATGAAGTAGTGTCGAAATTTCTGTGTTTCAAAAATCAGGGATAAGCATGCTCTCTCGGCTTTGGGGTATCGAAGCTCTGCATCCTTCAATGTACGGCTGATATAGTATACTGGACACTCAACTCCTCCTTCGTCCTCTTGTGCTAGTAGTGCTCCTATCGCGACATCGCTTGAGGCAGTATAGAGAAGCAATGGTCGTTCTCGTACATGAGACTTCATGACTGTCGGTGACAAGAGTAATTGTTGAATCTTTCGGAATGCTTCTTGTTGGATGAGTGACCACACGAAACTAGCTTCTTTCTTCAGCAGTGGGGTGAGTGAGGCTACAAATTGGGGAAGTCCTGGGATGAAGCGTGGTATGTAGTATACTTTCTCCATGAAGATCTTCATCTCTCTTACCATTCTTGGTGGTGGCATGGTGGTGATAACTTGCGTCTTGGAAGGGTCGACTTTGATCCCTTCTTCTGTTACTTGGAACCCTAGAAACTTTCCGGAAGAAACACCAAAGGCGCATTTCAAAGGATTCATCTTTAGCTTGTATTCACGGCACCGCTCAAATACTTGTCGTAATACCTCCAGGTGAGACGTTCTGGTCCTCGACTTTACAACTATATCATCTGCGTAATCCTCAACTTGTTTGTGCATCATGTCGTGGAAGATAACCGTCATTGCTCGTTGGTAATGACTCCGACGTTTTTCAGACCGAAGGGCATGACTGTGTAATAGAAGTTCCCAAGGGGCGTCCAGAATGCTGTTCTCGGGGCATCGTGCTCGTACATTTTTATTTGGTTATACCCGATGTACCCATCCATGAAAGAGAACATGGCGTGTCCACTGGTAGCATCTACAAGAATGTCGATGTTCAGGTGTGGGAAATGATAGGTGCTTAAAACACCTACTCAAGAGTACCCTATTCATACACTTATGTCTAGCTAATGCCTCATACATTGGTTATTTAACATTGTTTTCTATTTTGCAGGTACTTTAAAGTAATTTGACACATAATGAAGCAAATAACAACTCAAAGCTTTGCTTAGAAACATTGAGAAGAAAAGAGCAGCCTTATACAGTGCCCAGGGCATCCATTTTGGCTAATCAGAATTACAGGAGCACCAGGCATTTACTGCTCAGGGCAACCAGGTGCTAAGGGGAAAGACCTACTGGAGCAGACGTCATTCTCGCTCAGGGGCACCATTTCCAATTCCTTAATCAAACAGCAGGAAACCAACTTCAGTTCAGTTTACGCTGAACCAAGAGCTGCTGCCAGTGCCAAGTCCTGCTGCGTCCTAACCAATCAGTTTCACGCTGAACCAAGAGCTGCTGCACCAGTCTACATACCATCAGGTTAAGGCCAATTCATCAGGGGTTCATTTCCGAAGGTTTTTGAGACTCAGACAAGCATGGAACAGGTGAGACCGGACGTACTGGACTGCATAGTTTCTGCATCAGCTACACACCAAGTCTGCCATCGATTAAGTGAATCATTTGGCAAGGTCTACAGCATCATCTTGAAGACAACAGAACCATGAAAACAAGAAAACAGAAAACAGAAAACAAGAAAAACTAGAGCCATTAATGAAGTTGTGCTGAACGAATGGGATTTGAAATGATTTAAAGTCCTGCAAGGACGAGGAACTATGGGTGTTTGTGTATGTTGTGTGAATGAAATTGATTTACAGGGAAGGAGATTTGGCAGTATTTAGAAAGCAAAGGAAACACATTCCATTACGATCAGAAACAAGCATACCAAGTGTTTGATTAAAAGCCAGAGCAACCAGTTCAGGCTCAGGTTTCCAATTGCTGCACCTCTTGGCACCGGCAGCTGAACCATGGGTAATTGGCAGTCCAGGAAGGGTTTTGGAAGCATGAACTCACAGATACGGTGATGGTCGAGAGAGGCATTCAGAGTTACCAAGAACTAGTGCTGTTGCTGTCATGATTTGTCCTTGAGTTCAGGTTGGTTATTTGGCAAGGGATAAGGAGAGGTTCAATACAAGACAAGCACAGAAAGAAATTGCTGAAGTTCTTCGTGGTCTGGGCACAGTGTTGGTTGAGAGTACAGGAAGAAGCTGATGTTGCTGTGTGAGTTGGTGGAATTTCAGATGCAGAACACAGTGAAAAGAATGCTCAAGTTCTACCAGTTTGCCATGTTGTCCGAGGAAGATTTTCAAGGGAATGGTGAGTCTGCGAGGAATCATGGACTGGGTTATGGTTGTATTTCGAAGACAGCAGCTGGAAAGTTGAGTTTCAGATGTGGTTTTAGAGCTTGGATATGCACGGTTGTCAGGAGATTTAGTTAGAGATGTTGGCTGCTGTGGATTGCCGTGGTGTGGCTATATTGCGCTGGTTTGTGCTCTCTCTAGCTGGGTTTGGTAATGATTTTTACATTGAGATGTGATGCTGGTTGTATGGCTGCTGTAATATTTGGTTCTGTGGGTTTGTGCCATGAGTTTAAAGGTTACTGTGAATGGGTTTTGCTATGAGTTTTGAGGCAGATTTCTGGAAATCTGATGCCTGAACTACCAATGCACGTGCAGTTTCCTGTGGGTATTTTATGAGGATCTATGCTATGGGCTAAAAAGTTTTGAAGCCTGCAGCAATTTGGGTAACAACTACAACAGATTTGGAAGAGTTTACAAGAGATAAAACAAGGGTAAACACTAAGCTATGGCCGTCAGATTGGGTGATGAATGGTGCAGATTACATAAATATATTTGGCAGTTCGAGTTTGATTTGAAAAGGGAGTTTCTGTAAGTTTGATTCGACAGAAAAGATAAAGGCTATAAAAGGAGGCGCGTACAGCCATAAAGGGATATCTTGACACCATCTTTCCACCAGTTCTAGGGCAACAGTTGGAGACGGCCACAGAGGACTTTTGACTACAGTTTTGGAGGGCAGTAACATCACTTTTGGAGGCGCACGAGAACCCCAAGAACTGAGTTTGCTTTTCTTATTTTTCTTTGAGTTTTAACAACTTATTTTCTCTCAAAGATTTTGTTTTCTTTAAAAACATGAGTTGCTAGTTTTCTTTATTGATTGGGGAGGATTTCAAAACTCCCAAGACATGAGATTTTAATCAATTTATGCAAGTTAATCTTTCAATATTTTTGTTTTGTTGATTGTCTTTTACTATGATTATGACCATGAGATGTATGCTAGTTGTTCAAGTGGCCAATTGAATACCTTGTATGCAATTCTAATGCTAGTTTAGAGAGCTCTAATCCGTAATTGTTAGAGTAATCTTAACATAAGTAGCAAAACGTTATTTGTTGCAATGGGATGTTGTGGACAATAGTGTGTAATAGACAACCCTAAGTTAACATGCCGAACTTGTGAGCATGTGGTTAGGATCAACCCGATTCATAGAGCATATCGGTTAATTACGTTACACTTTGAGAACTTATTCAAAGTGGCCTAATTGGCTAGAAACAAGTAGAGAACTTATTCTACGAAGTGACCTTGGAATCTATTAGACTAGTTGAACTTGTAACTTGTCTAGGGTTGTTAACAAGCGAAATTATTGAAGATTACACTTGTATGATTAATATTATTCATGCTTGGTTGTGGAGAATGAATCTTTGATCAATGCCTTTATCATAATTTGAATCACAAATTTACAATTTTCTGAATTTTTGTTTAAACAACAACAATCACAATCTTCATAACAACTTGAACTCACACCTCCCTGTGGATTCGAACTCGACTTACTCCACTACTTCTTAATTGAATTTGTGTAATAGTTGAGATCATATTATTGATTGGTTTGACACACCATCAGAGGTCTAGAATCTGTTGAGCATCATCGGGAATGTTCGCCATCTCCCTGAATCCGAAAAGCATGGTGTCTCTTTCCGGATAATACCTCTCGTAGAATTCCGACACTGTCTCTATGTCATAGTTCACGACCGAATTCTCTACAGCACCATACGAACCAGAATTTCTAACAATTTCTTTCACCCCCTCACATTCCTTTTCAAAATCCCAGTTCCTCATATTAAAATAATTTGTTTGGCGCCTAAGAAGACGTGTGGCATTCTATGATCCTGAAAGATGGAAACACAATGAGATATATTAACATCTAACCTAAGATGTTAACACAATGAAACACAAAATAAGTTAACATTAATATTACCAAGATGGAGTAGATGGTACAAGCCCACGAATCCTTGTAACTAAAGAGAACTTTTCCACCATCCGCTGGTAACCCATGAGGTCCTCCCT
>JAJJMA010205092.1:0-14951 GCA_023529015.1 Papaver nudicaule | reverse complement strand
AATGCTCTAGATAAAATGGATCAATGTATTGTAGGCTCATTATTTTTTGGTAATATGTCAGCTAGCCTAAGTGAGTCCTTGACCACAG
Source organism: Papaver nudicaule (assembly GCA_023529015.1). NCBI lineage: Eukaryota > Viridiplantae > Streptophyta > Magnoliopsida > Ranunculales > Papaveraceae > Papaver > Papaver nudicaule. Next base: position 14,863 of record JAJJMA010205092.1, on the reverse strand, counting down.
AACACGGTTCTCTTTCCTTCATGAGTCTGTCTTCGACATATACCTCTGACCATCCCACTCAACAATAATGACGTTCCAATAGTAATTATTTTTCTTTTATTGCCTGGGAACGACTAGTGCTAACCAAATGGGAATGGTTTTCCTCTTTGGTTATCCATGTCTCAGCTGTCAACAACCGGGTTAGGGTCTGATTTATAGAAAACCAAAAATACAAGTTGTTACTAAGCTAGGTAAGTTAATAAGAGAATAACAGTTTGGTCTAGACCCTAACAGTATTGGTATCGGATCATGATGATGTGTTAATACTAGCTCTTCTTGACCTTGTACGTTTCCTGGATGTGGATATAACTAGGGGTAATCTTCACCTTCAATGAGTAACTCACCCAGCATACCTCTATGTATGTTATTTATTCGCGTACAAACTTTCTTCCACCACTACACTACCACCACCACCACCACCAGCAGCAGCTGCAACGCCACGTCTTCTTCCACCACCACCACCAGCAGCAACACCACCTCTTTCAGACATGATTGATGAGTTAAATGGCTTTCGAAAAGATGAATAAAAAGAGTACTACAAAATACATGTACCACTTCCTGATTAAACAACTAGAACTAACAACAAACCAAGAGAACATGAAGGATTACCAAGAAAAATCGAAAAAATAAAAGAAAAATGAAAAGGGGATATGTTTCAATTTCAGGGTGGGGTAAAACAGCAACTGCAATACTTCAGTTGAGTTCAAGCAGAAGTTTGGAAATACTTTGGAATGGAGATGGGTTAGTTATACTTCCCAAAAAAAAAAAAAAAAAAAGTGACATGTGTAAAAAAAAAAAAAGTGAGATGTGCAAACAAACAAAAAAAAAACATAAAAAAGTGAGATGTGTAAATATATATTAAAAAAATGATGTTTGCTTGAGGACAACCAAAGACTAAGTGTGGGGGAATTTGATAGGCACTTGAAATGCCTATTAAATTGTACCTAATTGATACACTTTAGTCTGCTAAAGCCTCATACATTCTTTATTTTATGTTTGTTTTCTATTTTGCAGGTACAACAAAACGAAGTCACAAAAAGAATCCACTAGTGTTATTAGAGAAAAAGAGAATTTTCATTTTCTGTTTACCACCATCAGATTCAAAGTGCTCGTGGGACCCTACTTAGGCGTCAATTACACAAGGTCAGTGGTTACTTTAGATTGTGAATCTCGCCACACTATATCACTACCGTTTGCTCTACCCATATATCGAATCCAGTACATAAGTTGGAGAAACAAATTGGGGATTTTTCATGTTTTAAACTACAACAGCAAGAACAAAAAAATTTGAGGGTCTACTACAACAACATTGCAAGGTGGGGTAAATTTTATAGCTGTGAGGTTATGTTAATAATTTTGGATCCATAGTTGTGCATCAATTTGATTTTATTTTACTAACGCACCACTCACAATGATTTTTCAAATTAGTTTCTGAGAAATAACTCAAAAAAAGAAAAGAAAACTTAAAGCTGTGCAACTAACGCTGCCCTATAGGATGAATAGTGTCATCATGATCGTGGGATAAAGATCCGACGTCTGAATGCTCTGGGTAAATATGGACAATGTCTTGTAGTTTTTAATTTTTGTTTTTGTTTGGATTCCCTTGCCTGTAATAATTGCAACATTTCAACTAGCCTAAGTGAGTACCCTTGACCACGGGACACACTTCTTTTTACTCCATGAGCATGTCTATGACATATATCTCTTGACCATTCCATGCAACAATACTGACGTTCCAATAGTAATTCTTGTTCTTTTACTGCCTGGGAACGACTAGTGCTAACCACATGCGAATGGTTTTCCTCCTTGGCTAGCCATGTCTCAGCTGACAACAACCGTGTTAGGGTCTGATTTCTAGAAAACCAAAAATATAAGTTGTTAATAAGCTAGGTAAACTAATAAGAGAATACACAACAACCAAACCACGATGTATTGGATTACTCTTGCTTTAGTGTCATCTTCTTGCTGACTTTAATTTTACCAATCCCAAAAATGAAACCTTCACGACACATTTTATTTTTGACCAATACCTTGTACTCTCTCCACTTGCATCTATATCGTGCTGCTAGTATAGGTTTGTTTAGATCTAATATTTCATAAAGGTACAAGATGTTTAGAATGAAAAAACCATAACAGTAAATAAGTATTCAAGAATTAATTAGATACAAGCTTGAATGCTTGATTGTTTTGATAGCCTTTCACTGACTTAGGAGGAAAGAGATAAATCTACATTTATTTCATATAATTTTTTACGTAATATCATAGATAAGACAGTTAACTTCCATGCATTATTAAGATTAGCATTTAATCCTGCATTCAACCATCATTTCTGTTACGTTAGTCATATCATAACAGTTGCATTAGATATTCATTCACCATGAAAATACTAGCATGGAATTGCCAGGGGTTTAATGACAAGAGAACCAAAAATCATTTAAAAGACCTTCTCTATCTTTACAACCCAGACATAGTATTTCTTAGTGAAACAAAGAAGGCCTCAGCCAAGATCAAACAACTTATCAGACCCTATAATTTCATAAATAATGTGTGTGTATACTCAAAAGGACTTACTGGGGGGCTAGTATTAATGTAGAAAGATGGATTTAATTTTGAAGTCATGAAAACCTCTCCCAACATGATTCTTTGTATTTTTGAGGACAATCCTTTTAAACCTGAAGTCTGCTTATCATGTATGTATGGTTCCACCTACCATAATGAGAGGAAAGAACAATGGTAGTATATCAGAGAGATGGGGGATGAAATGAACTTACCTTGGTTCCTTCTTGGTGATTTGAATGTTACTTTTGGTTCTTCTGAAAGGGTGAACTATAGAGCTACTTCTTCTAATCATTCTTCTACTCATTCTAACACGCCACAATCAGTTTTGGATGATATTCAAGATGCAAGACTGGAAGATTTAGGATACATTGGTAAACACTTCACTTGGGCAAGCAATAGTAGTGGTACAGGAAGGAAACAAGCAAGACTGGGTAGAGCAATGGTGAAAATAGAATGCATTTTCCGGATGCATGTTTATTTCACTTGCCACAGGTTGGTAGTGATCATACTCCTATACTTCTTGACACTGAAGGTGCTAAGATAACATATAGGAGAGGATGGAAATACTTTCAATGTTGGGAAAGAGAAGCTACACTTAACAACAAATAATAGCTTCATGAAACAAATGTATAGAAGGCTCACCAACTTTCCAAGTGACAGGCAAATTAAATTCACTAGGAAACAACTTGCTATATGGAACATAGAGAAATTTGGTAATATCCAGATGAATTTAAAGTCCCTTCATGAAGAGCTAGAAGTCATTCAACAACAACCAAGTACAACTGCATCCAAGGAGGTCCAAATGGAAATTGAGAAATGGCAACAGCTTCACAATGATTTTTGGAGAAAATAATCAAGGGATGAATTCTATAGGGAGACTGACAGAAATACAAAGCACTTCCATGTTTCAGCAAATAGAAGACGAAGCAGAAATAACATTACAACTCTTAAGAACAACAATGGATATTGGTGTACTGGCAGAGTAGAGTTAGAAAATATTTTAACCTCACATTCCCTGAACATCAGCTCCACAACTTCACCTCAGAGTAATGAAGAAGTTCTCAGCTATATTCCACATTATATCACGGATCAATATAATTCTGCATTGATGAGAATACCAGATAATTAAGAGATTCTAGAAGTGTTGAAGAGCATGAAGCCATGGAAAGCTCCAGGTACGAACGAATTTCTCCGGGTTTTTTCAGTCTCATTGGGATGTTGTGGGTGATCATATGTGTGAGATGGTCAAGCAATTTTTTCGCACATGATATATTCTCAAGGAGTTAAATCATACAAACCTTACGCTGATACCTAAGGTTAAAAGCCCACAATCTCCAGCAGAATTTCGTCCAAGTGCTTTATGTAACACAACATACATGCTAATATCCAAGTTGATTTCGAAGCGTATGTGGAAGGTAATGGAGAAGATTATTTCACCGTTGCAAGCAGCCTATGTTTCTGGACGACAAATAAGTGATAACATTCTTCTATCTCAAGAGATAATCCACACGATGAAGAACAAAACAAAAGATGTAAACATGGATTGATTGATGACAGTGAAGTTGGACATGTCGAAGGCGTTCGACAGACTAGAATGGGACTTCTTAATTGAAGTCATGTTGCGTATGGGTTTTTCAGATGGTTTCTGCAACTTAGTGAAGCAATGTATTAACACAACCAAGATTGCAGTGGTCTTTAATGGTTCTCCCTGTTAGAGGGATTCGTCAGGGAGATCCACTTAGTCCATTCTTGTTCATTATAGTTATGGAGGTATTCTCAAGAATGTTAGCAACAACTGAGCAGAAAAAACTCATTCAGGGGATAAAAATTGCTCGTACAGTACCACCAGTCTTACATTTGTTCTTTGTAGACGATTGTTTGCTATTCACAAAAGCAGATAGGCGAAATGTCAATAATCTACTGACTATCATTGAAGCTTTCGTTATGCACCAGGACGAACAATCAACTTCAACAAGTCAAGTGTTTTCTTCAGTACAAATATGCAACCTAGAACAACTATGGAGCTTGCTGATATACTTAATGTGCAGAGAATGAACCCCAATGAGAAACATCTGGGTATGCCTCTCATTCTTGGGAGATCTAAAACTCATTCTTTCTCAAATCTGGTAAATAATGTGCAGACAAAGTTGGCAGTTTGGAAGAGAAAAACACTTAATGATGTTGCAAGGTGATCAGTACTTGTTAAGCATGTGATTAATGATGTATACCTGTTCATTCTATGAGTTGTTTTAAGATGCCAAAAGGAACAATAAGCAAGCTTAACTCCATTCAGACTCAGTTTTGGTGGGGGTAGGAAAAAGGCAAAGGTCTATGCCTCACATCTTGGAAGAAATTATGCTTACCAAAACACAAGGGAGGCATGGGTTTTAGAGACATAAAAACACTGAATTCAACAATGCTAGCAAGAGCCACTTGGAGAATATGTTCCAATACCATAAGTAGTGGGGAAGAGCTTTAAAAGCAAAATACTTCCCTAATGATCACTTGTTTCACTCTGAACCCAAGAAGAAAATGTATTGGGCATGGAAGGGAATACATGATAGTGTGTAGTTTGTTAAAACTAATAGCTGCTGGAAATTGGGTACAAGTGAAAACATCAATATTTGGAAATATAGATGGGTAATAGGCTTAGATAACCCACCTGCTCCTCTGGCAAACAATTTTACAGGATTTATATGGGTTAAACAACTCATAGATGGTTAGTCTAAGCAATGGAGAATAGACCTCTTGCTACAGCTGTTCGATGCACATACAATACAACTTATTAAAGCGATGAGAATACCAAAGTTTGGTAAAGATAGAATGATCTGGAATCTGACCAAACATGATAATTTCACACTTAAGTCTGCTTATAACAAGATACATGAAGAAAACTATTCTTGCACCAAGATGAAGCCATGCAAGGTACTGAAACAAATGGAAGGACATTTGGGAACTACAAACCTGGCCGAGGGTAAAATTCTTCTAATGGAAATGTCTGAGAGATATACTTCCAACTGGAAACAGGGTTGCACAGGTTCTAGATCATGTAAATTCAATCTGTCCAATATGCAAGTCTGAAGAAGAAACAACTGAACACTTATTATTTAAGTGTGTGTTTTCAAAGGCAGTATGGATGCTAATTCCAGAAGGGAGTATAGTTCCGAGGTCTACAAAGGATAGATTGGTGGAGATTTTTAAAGAATGGAGGGGTATGCGAATCCAAGATGATCAAAAGGAGGAAGATGAAAGCAGACTAAGAAAGTTTTTAATTGTTGGTTGGTTCATTTGGAAGGAGAGGTGTGCAGTGGTTTTTCAGAAAAAGACAGCTAATCCTAAAGCTTGTGCAGACGTAGCACTCAACTTCTACCGGTACATGGAAAATTTAGGAACTAAGTCACCTACACCTAGAGCAATTCTTAAACCTGTAAAACAGACCAATTGGATACCCCCACCTAGTCCTTTCTTTTCTATTACTTGTGATGCTTCTTATTCAAAGGAGAATCAATTAACAGGTATAGGACTAATACTCCACGATTGTGCAGGGAATTTTACAAGGTGCAGGGCAAGGTTCATTGGAGCATGGGGGTGTTCAGAAGAGGCAGAATGCTTAGGTATTCATGAAGCTGTCGCATGGAGTTGGGAACTTGGCTTGCAGGATGTACCTTTTGAAACAGATTTACAGAGCATTACGGACTTCCTTTCTGGAAGTACAAAGAATATAGCTTGGGAAAACGAAGACTTACCGGTGGATGCAGCAGTGAAGTTAAAAGATTTCAATAGTTGGAGATGCAGCGTAATAAGCCAACTCATGAACTTGCAAATTATAGTTTAGGAAGTTTAGGGAATCCTCAGAGTGATTACACAGACCATCTGAGTTTATTTCAAGTTTTATCTTGTCAGACATTATGGAGGTTAACTCCAACATTTAATTGAATTTTATCCTTAGTATCAAAAAAAAAAGAAAAAAAAAGAGGAATCAGTTCAACAAAATAAACACCAGTGGGAGAATTTCTAAAGCAATCCAGGACTTTTGGCAGATAACCCGCGGGTTAACCCTAACCCGCCTTTTTTTCTTACAAACTCAGAAATACCACCCTGATAAAAGCAGAAAACTGAAACCTGGAACTTATCTTCATGTATACACTGCAAGATGTAATTAAGATCTAATAGACAACAAACATATAGCAAGAGTTTCTGTTTAACAATCTTTCATTAAGATGACCACACATCATACATAGGAAGCAACTGACTTAAATTAGTCATCTTCAAAGCCATACCATATAGCCTCCTGAGTTTAACGGCGTCCAGAGAACCACTGATTGGAGTTGCATGAGAAGGACCAGAACATGATTTGTTTGCATTAGTAGACAGTGATACTTGCAGCATCTTCTTCAGTAATGCTTGCAATTGATCCCTGAAGTTACTGTAAACCTCAGAATTTTCATTAATTGATAAATCTGCAGCCTTTTCTCCATATATGTGGCGACCTTCAAATAGGCGAGAAAGAGCCAACTCCAAGTTCTAGAGGAACAAAAAGGAACCGTTATATCTCAGGAATATAAGAGATTCTAACTTAGAGGGCAAATACTATATGCAGCTTTGATACGCTGATACAGTGACAGGTTCTAGAACAGCAGATTATCAAGAAAATATACCATAGCATTTCATCTCACCAGAAACTAGAGGACAGCAATTTTGGACTCAACGAGTGCAAATTTAGAAGCAATTAATCAAAAGGAAAACGAGAATTGCATATACTGTGTTTGAGCACAGTATTAATGTGATAATAGAAGTTCAGAGCACTTACTGTGTTTGAGTGGATAGACTCAGAAAGTTTCCATGAAAGCGCTGATCTTTCCATAAGAATTGTCAGGTACATGACAGGATGCGTCTTTGGGCCATAAAAGCTTATAGACTTCTGCCAGCTCCACTCAGCCAAGGAAACATATTGTTTGACCTTTTGCAAAATGCTGCTTTCACTACTCGGAAGTTTATTTTTGTGGACAAACTTCAAACAGCAGTCCCTGTGGTAGCAAGCAAGCTGAAAATAAGCATATGCAGCCTCCTGTTTTCGCAATTCACCCAACAACTCGTACATGCGCAGAGCCTCCCTAATAGCACCATTGGCCGAGCTCTCATGCTTTCTGAGATCTATGAAAGCTTTCTTATCACAAGAATTCACATAACCTACGGGTAAATCTTCCACGGCACCCTTTTCATTTACCTCTGCAAAAATATCCTCTTTCGCTAAAAGCATACCAAGCCTTAGATATGTATTAGCAAACTGGGTATACACTTCATTCTTTAAACTGGTTGATAATGAACCTAATCCTGACTCTACTCCAACCTTTTCTAACTCAAACGTCGCTGCCTCATAATACCTTATTGCTTTTCGGTATTCCAGTTCTGCCGTATCCAAAGCTTTTTTATATGAGTCTTGCAAGAATATGTGTGATTTAAAAATTTCCATCTTGGATACCATTTCCTCAGCCAATGCTCTTCTACAATGACCCATATTGCAGTTGATTAAAATGATGTTAGTATGATCATCGATTTCTTTAAATGCTTCTATCGCATCTGCAAATGCGAGTTCAGCCTTGTCTAATTCCTTCCTATGAAGCCTATTTCGCCCCAGCTCATTACAAACCCAACCTTTCTTTTTAAGTATAGACAGGAGTTCCGATGAACCAATAGGAATTCCACCCAGTGCTTTTCTAGCTTCGTCATAACAGCTTGCAGAAACTGAAAGATTGTCATCTGCATCTCCAACTATATGACCCTCAAGGAAGACAAAAATTCCCCCAGCTCTACCCTTAGACTTGGGTGTTTCACTTGCATTAGCTTCAGATGCAATCTCGCATCCCACGTCACCTACTATAGATTTAGAAGCAGAACTGGTCTCCTCAAGCTTAGTTTTGGTTGTGTCTGACTCTTGAACCTGGGTGTTTCCATTGGCTTTGACCAAACAATCACTATCCGAATTGTCCAACTGTCGGCGGCAGTTTTCTGGGCTCCCGATAACTTCCTTAACGCATACTTTTTTCTTTTTCTTTTTTCCATAATTTGCATTTCCACTACTACTACTTGCGCTGTTACCACTGCTTGCTCTGTCACTCTGGCAGCTACAGTTTATCAAGGAACAAGTGGAGCAGTTCTGCTTAAATTGCCCCAACTTCTTCTTGAGCCTTTTCACTTCTTTCACAACATCAGATGACATTCTCACCCCCCTAGGAGATGCTTTTGCATCAGGAGGTGCTGAGAGATCTCTATTTCTTTGCAAGTGGTACTCGACGTAAACATCTCCAACAAGTGTCCAGGCCTTGGCCCAGAATAAGTAAGTGGAACGCGATCCTTTATTATCAACAGAGTCCGAGGAACTCAAGTTTGAATGTGTCATGTCATCCATCAATGTTTTAGTCTTTCCACTTCTGCTATTGAGTTCTTCCGGTGCTAACGAGCTAGTAACCATAGAGGAAATAAACTGTGCATCTTCAACATATTGAGGCATTGATCCATAAACTGAACAAGCTATACCAACAACTTTCAAAGTTTGCTGCAATTGCGCATCCTCCTTATAAGCTTGCCCAAGAGCTAAATAAGACTCCCCAAGCAGAAGAACAAGTTTCCACAATTTATGGTCCATTTTAGATTTTGGAAGCCATTCTCGCAAATCACAAACTTCAATACAGTCAGAATCACCGCATGCACATACAGAAAAATGGCCATGCACAGATCTATCTCGTGTTGTCTTCCCATGATCCACAAAGTCAGCTTCAGATTTCTGTAGTTGGCGTTTCCACCTTAATGATTTGATTGCTTGGGACACATGGTGTACTGCTGCTAATTTAGAGGAGATTGGATCAGCAACTGTTTGGACCACATGGGAAGAACTTTCAGACCCGTGATACACTGCCAGAGTATCTTCGTCATTGTTACTGCAATCGACTCCTCTAGGATCTATTATCTCCATGCCTCTTGAAACAGATATTTTCCCAGGAGCAGATGAACTTGCACCCACATTCGTCTCTGAAGGCACCACATCAGATTCTGAATCTTGAAGGGAATATCCATCTTCAGCACATGACAACTTAAGATGTGAAACAGATCCAGGTAAAGCCAGCGAAAACTCGTGAGATTCTTCTTCTGCATCTGTAACTGTGACTTCAGATTCTAGAGGAACAAATTCAGACGTCAAGTCTAGTTCTTCATAACATTTCAGAATTAGCCTCGCAAATTGTTCATGAGCAGATGCACGGACCACCTATTTAAGCTTAAATTAGTTTACTTCACAGAATTCCAAGCTAATACATACTCATACGTAATCATAGAAGAGCTATTTTTTTTTGGGCAGTAGCAGTACCAGATGATCCTGCTCGTCTAGAAAATCAAGACATTTTCTGAAAAAATTTGCGCACTTTGCCCTGCTATTAGGTGCCTGCATGCAGCAAAACCAAGTATTAGCTACATCCTATAGCCAATCAGTTATATATATATATATAATTAAAACGACAATGAGTATAAGCCACACCATTGAGAGAGACAGCCTATGTGCAAGCCGGTACAGAAGAGTCCCCAGAGAAAATAAGGAATCCCTTCGTCCATGCATTAGAGTTGGCAGAGAGCTAGAGCTTGCATCCTGGTCATCTGGTGAATGATTTTTAGGTATGGCAGACAGATCAAAAAGTTGAATATCGTCTTCGCCAGCACTTTTATAGAGCTGAGATTGAAATAAATAATAACAAAAAAAAAGAGTAACGTCAGCCACAAACTGAAACAATCATCACGAAACAGCATCCGAGAACCAAAAGAGAACTAAATTTTAAGAATATTACCCAATAAGCACCAGGATCTTGCTTGCAGTTGTCCTGCAGGAAACGCAATACTGACAGGCCGTTTTGTTGGACAACTTGAGGATGAAAGGCTGGTGTTCCATCTTCTGAAATGCCCTTGAGCAAGAAAATGTCATCAGTTTTAAGAAGTTCATACCCTTGAACAACACCGTTTTGATGGTAACATATGGCTAATTCAGGCACACTGGCCATTATATTATCAAGCCATGCTTCAAGCCACGTCAACGGAGTAACCTGTCAACAATACATAAATCTGTAAGGAAAAAAAGGACAACACAGAATCAACAGAAATGTTTGCAAGTATGTTGCTCACCTGTCGAGCAACATCCCACAGATGCAAGCTCACAGCCACGTATCTCTCATTACTAAACAGGAGCAAGTCACTTCCCAAGAGCATTCGGAAGTTGTGGAACTGCCAGAAGAGAACCCTAAGAAAACTATCATTACCAACTCTCCTATATTTCTCGGATTCTTGAATTGGATGTCTTGGTTTCTCTCCAACTTGCGAAGATTTCTTAACAGCATGATGTTTGTTAGTTGTCTTTCTCTGCTTACTTCCCCAATATTTTTGCCGATTAACTTGTGGATAATCTGAGCAGCAGTTTAATCCCTCATTTTGATTGTCATCACCACGAATATATTGGGACCTATCCCCTTGAGCTGGAAGATCAGATGATACAAATACATCCTTTCTAGTCTCGGATCCAGGAAGAATAGATGTGTTAGAGTGCCCTCCTGATGAGGGATACTGAGATGGCGGAACATCGCAAGCCTCTGCCCTCACTGAATGCATTGCGAAATTCAAAAATAAAGACTGGTCTACAGCTTTTGATTGGCTGCTGTGCCTTCTAACTAATCTTTCACCCTCTTCAATGTCAGGTCTGCATTATTGGATATTTACAGGAAATCAGGAAACTTGTTGAATACACTTATTAACAAAAAAAAAGCAAATGTCTAATGAGAGAACATACCCTGCATTCAGAACAAGGGTGTTACCGATACGCTGAACTGCAACTGATAATCGAGCCTTGGTATAAGGCATCTTAAAAATTTGTTTTAAAATGTCAGTTGGTGCTATCACATCAATCTCATCTCCATACTCCGAAAGACCATACACAGCGAGTGCCTCAGACTTTCTTGTAAGATTTTGACAAGCAGCGCTACTTTCCCAATTAAAATCTGTTGGATATTTCCACCATCAGATATCAAAATTCAAGCTCCATGGTTATCCAAAGACACTCAGACAAACATTTAAGCCTTTAACAGTTGAGCTATCTAACACTTAGATATCATACATAATATGATTATACCAAAAATGCACCTAAATGCTAATGCATAGTTCTGATAACACAGTTGTGTCAGCAAAAATGAGACTGTTTAACTGGAGTCTAAACTGGAAGTGCTTTAGTATACTGATACCCCTCACGCTTCATTGATTGTGGTTTGTTAATCTCCATGAACATTTGCAAAAGGGTGCTCCAGTCCAGTGTTGAAATATTTGGTCAACTGTACGCTGTAATTTGGTGTGACTCTCATTTGGTGTCAAAATGCTTATACTCCTATGATCTTAATATTAGAATAATGAATCAATTGTAAATTTCAATCTATTATAGGTTTCTATGCAAAATTAGTACTGTATCAATAGCTTGTAAATTGACTCCAGTCCATCAATAGCTGGTAAATTGATGTTTATAAAAGAAAATTGATCAGTCGGCTGATGAACCTTTCGACTACCCATTCAGTGCTGAGGCTTGTTGATATGGATGTAGTAACTACTTCTGAACTTAATTTCTTTTGACGTCAAACCACAAATACATCCTAAGAGTCAAATCTAAAAATTGGAGTATGCATAAATGCCACACGCTTTAAATCTCCGTCAAAAAAGGGCACAAAGTGGACAACATCATTAATCAAGTACAGATCACACCTAGCTGACATTACACTGTTTCTGAAAAAACACAAAATTGAGACTTGGTGGTGATATAGGAAATCCACTCTCTAGCCAAGAAGGCAGGATTGATGATTTAGAACACGCACTAAAATGCGCAACTGCAGCAAGCATAGTAATATTCTCATTTTAATTGCGAAATGACGCAAATGAAGTGAAGCATGCATATAGTCAGTCGGTCAGAAATACAGTTGAACCAACTTTGTTGCAGAAGGTGCATGATATGTCATATTATTACAGATTCAAATGCAAAAGCTTTTATGGACTATCAACTTCAATTTTATTTGATATTCCCATTTCAATCTGCAGAACACAAAAGTCCTACAAATATTGTAGCAACCAGTTTCAAATTATATGACTTGATCACTTGAAAGTGTAGAAGGTAACTGGAAATTAGCCAAAGAAAATCATGATAACCAAAAATCAAGCATGTTATTCCACTATATTTAGCCATTAGTCAAGGGGGTTCCAACAATCAAGCAACCACAAAGTGGACTACGCTATTCTGTGTTAACACCATATGAAATGTTGATTTCCTACACACCAAAAATGTAGGATATCCTACACACCAGGTTTAAGCCTTTAACACTTAGACACTTAGATAAGATTGAGCTATCTAACAGTAGAGCAACATATGCTGCTACAAGGGCACACCTTCTTCCTAACAATTTAGTCAATTTCTTTATTTCAAAAGACGTTCATTCAGAAACAGATCATAAAAACACTTCAATCATTAAGCTTCTTTTGGCTCACAAATGCACTTATCTGACTTAAAAACAGTACACATTAACTTTCGAAACTACTATCTCATCTAGACTATTCCACTACCATAATCCTCACGTCTGGATATTAAGTAGGGCAGAGTCAACTACATACCACTAGAAAATTATTTTTAACTTAAACTACAAGGTGATTTGTCATTTGTTGAACCTCATAGGCTACGATAATCTTACACATTCATACATATCCCCTACTAAATCAGTTCTAATAATGTGTTGAAAGTCAAATTTGCTCCTAAGCGCGGTTGTTTTCAGTCCCTAAACTTTACTTACATGAAATCATAACAAAAATCTAAAAATTCAATTCCATTTTACCTCCAGAGGAAGAACTAGAAGCCTTGGATTGCACTGCAGCAAGTGGAAAATTCTTCTCATGGTGGTTTGGCAGTAATGGTGGAGAATTAAGATCAGTTTCAGTTGGTAACATCCTATAACGAGGTGCTTTAACCCTGAAGAAAACATCAAAATACACACAAAAAAACATGAGAAAATAAGAAGATTAAAAACTAAAATTAGGGCGTAAGAGAGGGAGGTAATGTGCTTACGTTTGAGAGGACGAAGAAGAAGATGAAGGAATGAGAGCAGAGTTGAAAACATGATTGAAAGATTCATCAGTAGGAACAGGTAAAGTTCCACAAAGAAAACCAACTGGTTTTGGTCTAACAATTTCTAATTTTCCTATACATTCCAATTCTCCCCAATTACTACTACCACTACTATCAGATTTTGGAGAATCCATTTTTTTTTACTAATTTTCTTCAAATTGTTACCATCAACTACATGAAATTTTAGGGTTCTAGAAATGTTTCTTTGTCTGTCTATTCAGTTCATTTTGTTGTTTGCAGCAGGAGAAGAACATTCTAGAGTAGTCTAGTCTGTTCCTAGCGCTTTAACGGCTCCGTTTAGCAGCAGAAATACGAACCGATGGTTGCATAAACTTGCCTTAGCCCTTGTGACCTGTTTGGCCATCAGAAGCAGAAATAGTTTTTAAAAGTAACTAAGCTTGTTTGGATATAGAAGCACTTCTGACTTCTGCTTTTGGAAGCACTTCTGACTCCAGAAGCAGAAATTGATTTCAGAAGTCAGAAGCAAAAATGTTTTGCTTCTTCATAAAAAGTTTACTTTTCTGCTTCTAGAAATCATTCTAATTTTTTTTTGCTAAACTAATTTCTGACTTTTTTGCTTCCAGAAGCAGAAAAGTAACTTCTGAATGTTATCCAAACAAGCTATTAAATTTGTTTAACAAAAAAGATTATCCTTTTGCTTTTGTCATTCAAAAACTTGATTATCTAATTTTTGACTTTTCGATTTAATCCAAACACTCTTTTTAGACACAAAAAATTAGACTTATTGGTATCAATTGGTATTTTGTAGTAGATGCAAAAAGAACTTGCTATAAAAAAGCTGTTAAGTCATTTGATAGTTGGTCTCTAGACAACCGAGACCTCGTTGATAAGTAATATTTTGCTTTGGGAGTTATGTTTAAATTTTGGTTTCCTATTTAGGTTAACCTTTGTATGATTTCTTCTCTGCAAAATTTTTTATCTTAAATAAAAGATAAAAAAATGAAGACATTGAAAATTATCCTAATTAAATTATGCCCCATGAGTGAGTATTTGGCCCCATGAAAATTTAAACCTATCTAGGGATAGTTGCTATGGGATGTCTTCATCTAGTGGAATATA
>JAJJMA010205074.1:0-15766 GCA_023529015.1 Papaver nudicaule | reverse complement strand
GGATCTCAAGCTAGAAAACTTGAAACCCCAATAAGGGCTTTGGTTACAAAACCCAAGATATACAAATCAGAGAAAGGCAAAGGAACTTATGTACTTGTAATCGAAGGTATTGATATTCTAAATGATGAACCAGTGAGATTTGATGTGTTTGTTACAAAACCCCAAGGAGGAGGAGATCAAGCTGGTCCTGAATTTGGTGAATTCGCTGGAAGTTTAGTTGAGTTAGCTCGTCCAAGAAGTGGTAGAAATAAAACTCCAAAAGGAAGCTTAGAACTTGGGATTAGTTGCTTACTGAAGGTAATTGGGGCAACTGACAGTGATAAAATTGTTGTTACATTGAAACCAAGATCTGGTGAAGTTAGTGTCGGTGGTGTCCGTGTGGAGTACGTATATCATGATGATTAAGATCGATCGCCTCATTAGTCATGATGCGTTATGTATTTCGTTGCCAATGCCATTCGTAAGGTCGCAGACTCGCAGTATGCAGTTTCGACCTTCCTCAATTCTGCATTTCCTTTTTTTTTTTTCTTTGTTTGTGGGAGTTTCCATTTGATGTATTTTGTTCTGTTTTCGAGTTAATAAAGAATGGCGTTGGTTGACCAACTCACTGCGGTACCAAGCTAAAAAGGCCAGCTTTGGCATTTTAAGCCTAAGCAAACGGGTAACCTCTTGTGTGTTTTTTCTTTCTCGGGCTTCATGGGTGCAAGTGCAAAGCTCTCAAGTCAAGTACTTCCAAAATCAGAACCCTATTCATAAAATCTCTAAGAGAGGTGGTATTGGCATGGCTGAAAAGGGGCCTTAAAATACTGAAATTATTTCATGTATGGTATAGCCCATGGCAGGAACATTGGTTCCTGGGCAGTACGAGTTCCTTGAAAGACTCACTGACTATCACTTACAGACTATGTCCCAACCAACTTGCATTCATTGTTGGGATGAAAGCTCTGTCAGAGCTTTTTTTACTGTAACCCAGACCAAGTTCTCCTAGGAAAACTTTCTTTTACTTGTACTCCTGGGAAGTTATCTTGCTATTGAATGAGAAAATTCACAAAAACAACAACAAAATAAGCTGTAAAACTAAAGAGACCAACTGTGTAACCAAGAGAACACAAACTGAATAAGGGTCTTTACTTGCTAAAACACAAATGGGTCAAGAGGTAGTACAATATTTTATACAAACACCAGCGTCTGCCAAGAGGTCCATGGAAACAACAAACCTAACATTTATTCGACATCATCAAAAGTAGCAAGACAACAACTTGGATAGCTCATCATCAACTTGGAGATGACCCTGTAATTGCCGACCTTCTTTACTTGCTGCTATCAGGCTTCTGTAAAAAGAAAACAACAGTTGATCAGAACATATGCATGAGGATGGCAAAACAACAAGAGGGATGGCAATAAAAACAACAAAAAGAAACGGAAAATCGATAATGTAAAACTGCATGTAATCCACAGAATTTTATCTTGCATTAGAACAGAATTCCAGATCTGATAAGAGGAATCATAGTCCAGATTACTGGATATACATGTGTTGGAAACAGACAGTGTTCAAATGGTTACAACTTCTGCATAAACAATTTAATACAGGTGAGGCGTATAACCCTGCCAATGAATTCTTAATCTAAGTGGTTTTGACTGTTGCAGTTTTGGTTGCAGTTCTGTTGTCTGATTGGTGGTTTCAGATTTATGTCTGGCACACATAAAACATGAATGGACACCTCAATTTTGGGCTCATGCAATTTTTTCGTACACAACAGTACAAACTAACACTCTAGAGGAACATATCGCAACACTTGAAAACTGCTACAAGCCTACAATGGACAAAGCAAATTTCTTAAATGCAAGTTGTGTTGAATAGCTTGAGACTTCAAACACTCTGAACAGTTTTAAATCTAATTCGTTGATAACTAGATACATTGTACTAATTTATGGACAACGCACTTTCAAAAACCTCATGAGCAAACAACCACTTCCGAGTTCTCTTCCTCGATCATGTAAACCTAATCCTTTTAAGATGTGATAATAAATCAAAACCAAAACCATGACACAAGCAGATGTATCCCCCAGTAGAACGTAAATAAGAGAGGTAAGATGTTTCACCCCAGTTCGGGTTACCGACAGATATTGTACCAAGAGTATAAGCAGGTCCAAAACCAAATCCTTTTAAGATGTGATAATGAATCAAAACCAAAACATGACACAAGTAGATGTATCCCCCAGTAGGACGTAAATAAGAGAGGTAAAATGTTTCACCCCAGTTCGGGTTAACGACAGGTATTGTACCAAGAGTATGATCAGGTCCATTGACTAGCTTTTTACAAGCTAAACCATTGCAAAAACCTATTCACATATATTTTGGGTATTTAGATCACAGCTAATATCAATATCTTCTGGTCCTAATAAACTAAAAAAGTAAATGCCTTCCAGGCCTCCTCTCGACAAATTAAGTTGGTTAAGCACTAGAAATACTTTGTTTTTGTTTTGAATATTGTGAATCACAGCAAATCTTGAATCATCAAAACTACTGTTGTATTTAATCCAAAAGAGGAAAATATACATTAATTATTGAATATTGTGAATCACAGCAAATCTGGAATCATTAAAACTACTGTTGTACTTAATCTAAAAGAGTAAAATATACATTAATAGTAACACAATCCACTCTCACAGAACCTATCCTAGTATTTGCCATTATTTACCAAGTAAGGCATTCAGCACACAAGGTTTAAGCTTCGCCGAATCACTCAAAGCCATAGAAACACTAGGTCTCACAATCCTTGGTATTGTATCCAAGTTATAAAGATGAAAAACTGAGAATATTAGCTTTACAGGACATGTCTCATTCCAATCACTACTCAATAAAAACCTCATGAGCAAACAACCACTTCCGAGTTCTCTTCCTCAATCATGTAAACATAATCCTTCAAGATTACTTACCACTATTATCATGCCTAGCTAATGATTCACTAAAATAGCCGTTATATCACTTCTAAGAGGAAAAGATACATGTACCATTAAAAACAGAAGTTAGATTATCCACTCTCACATAACCTATCTTAGCAATTGTCATCAATTACAAAGGAAGGCAATCATCACACAACGTTTAGGCTTCATCTGATCACTCGGTATCAGTGGAGCACTACCTTGGTATTGAATCCAAGTTATAAATAAATAAAAGACTGAGGATACTAGCCATACAGGACATGCTTAATTCCAATCACTACTCGATAAACTTAATCTCTGCCGAGATTAAGAAAACCAATAAATGAAAAAGAAAGTTATCATATAAATTTACATTCCACAAATTCCTAGAATTTATCAGACTCTCCTCCTTCATCACTAATGTAATACTAAGCTAATGATAAATCATCCTCAAGCAAATTGCACATGTTAAACTACCCAAATCAGTTGAAACATCAATAACATTAATTCAATTCAAACACTAGAGCATCTACAACATCATTCAAATTCAATTAGGTCAAATACAGATCTCTTTCACCTGCATCACCCTAAATTAATCAAATATCATATACTAATAACAAAAAATCATTACCAAGTCAACCATTTCCCTTTCCTCACATTTCGAAAAGAACTAACAAAACTGAAAACACACAAACAATACCTTGTCAGCTGCAGCTTTTTTCTCAGCTTCAGCTATTTCCTTGTCCAACTTCTGCTTCATTTTCTCCAACTTTTCCCTCTCCATTTTCTTCAGATGTCAACAAAACTCAATCAATCAATCATACAAATGAGATCTCTAGAATCAAGAGAGAGATAAAGAGAAAGAGAACCAGACCTTGATCCATATATTTTCAGCAGCTCTTTCCTCATCACCGAGAATTCTTCCATCACTGAAGTACCTAGGAGCAAACCTTCGTGTTCCTTCCATTAAACGACTAGGAGAAATCTTCATCACTGCTGCTCTCATCGCCATTGCTAAGTGCTGTTTGTTTTTCAAAGACACGTAATGAACAAGCCCAGAAGACTCTAGAAGGTCGTTTTATAAGGTGTTGAATCGGAAATGGAATGACGAGTCAAGAGCGGTTTTGCGAAACCGGATCAGGTCTAGAGATGTTTCAGGGGGCGAGAAGATATTTTATGCTTCAGGGCTATGTTGAGTTCTTTAAAGTAACCTTTCGTTATGATGACACGTAAGAAGACTTTTCCAAATCTCATCAGGCTCGTGGATTGGATCTTACTTAGACCTGGCCGACATACAGTGGGTTGGGCTTAGTTTCACTAAGAACTAAAGTTATGTATTGTTAGGCTGACGGAGCGAAGTGAGGAGGACCCTATATACGGTGATTTTGTGTCAAATGCAGGATAACATAATTGAACCAAATTGATAAAAAAAGATTTGAGGGTACAAAAGCCATAAGAAAAGTTAGTCTTTTTTTTAGACCGCAAATGCTCCTCTGGATTTCTAATTTTTTATTTTCCTTCAGACATTTTCGTAGATAAACCAAAGATAAAGGGCAACCAAGTAATACTGTTTTTACGGAATTGGGAAAATGACTAATTAGTCCCTCCGGTTTTTTAATGCGGAAATTGAAAAGCAGAGGTACCGAAATACAACCAACTTTTCGTTTGGGCTCGTGAGACTTATGGTCAGACCTGGACGATCTCAAAAATCAATATCCAGATCTGTTAACCTGAGTTTGGATCACAAGGATCAGTCCAACACAAGACAGGGTCTTGGTAAATCCAAGGGATGGATTGAGGACAACGATCAGGTTTATAATAACGTACTTCTTGTGTTTGCTTTAATTATATAATCCGAGAATATAATGCGGAAAGTAAATCACACAAGACACCATAGATTTTTTTAACAAGGAAACTACAACCTGTAGAAAAACCTCGGGACCTCGTCCAGATTGAACACTGCACAGTACAAACTGTCTACAAACACTAGCCTACTATAAGACTTCGGTCTGGGATGTAGCAGAGACCAATTCCAACCCTCCAAGCGAACTGGCTACTGTCGCACTCCTTACGTATCTAGATCCCCCACATATCGTCACACACTTGATTCCCCTAGCTGACGTCCTTTACAGGTCGATGAGTTGCTTTAACCGTTGTTAAAGGCTTGTGTCAACAATTCCGGCTTTGCAACCTAAATTATCAACTGTATGTTTGAACTGTCCTCTATCAGTTTGACATACACACAGTGAATTCCTTCGGATTTCTCCAGGTCATACAGAAATCTACTTACATGCAGGGGCTGACAAGTAAACCGAGTAAACTATGCCCAACTTGTCTCTACCTCAGTTGTAAACGAAGAATCACTTAAGAAACGTATACAACTGGAGCTAACTAGGTCTTACAACACCGAGTGCAGCCGTGCGTTGCTTCCTTTCAAAACCCTGTATGTAACGTATCAGTTCTTGAATGACCTTATATCAGAAGAGAAGGACCGTAGAATAAACAAGAACGTGATCAGGTTACCAAGGTTACAGGTTACTCCGATTTCAACCACTAAGGTCTCAATCTCATACCTGTGCTTCCCAATTCTCAAGAGAAGTCTTTATAGTCGTAGGTAAATCACAAGAGGAACTACTACCTAATAGAGGATGACTATACCACAACAAGCATTCACCGAAGTGAAAAGAGTTTTACGATCTTTTCCAAAAGGAATCTTCGCGTATGCTTGATGCTTGTGGTTTCCGTCCTTAGACACTCTATTATATCACTCAATAAGATAGGTTGCTTTGGAATAAAATAACAAGTTACTTGTTCCACAAGTTTAGCAAGTGCCCGTGTAAAACGAACCCGTTACTTAACTTGCACACAAAGAAACCTAGATTTATCTCAATTGGAAATCTTTATCATTTATCTGCCAAGTGTTTTGTTCGCTCAAAAACACTTCAAGAATGATATCCAACAGACCAGAGATAATCTTTAACTTATTGACACATTGAGAACCGTTAGATGGACCACAGAAGATATTTTCGTGATAACCAAGTCCAACTAAGAGATAAGGAGTCAGAGTTTAACCCGAGTGAAAATTCCAGAGAATATTCACTTGGGACGGTTCGCAAACCGTCCATCTGAATCACAGCCAAAAGTATCGATTTTGAGGTTCACGTAAGGTACGCGTACAAAATGACACTTTGGAACTCAGGAGTTTTTCCTAAGTCATTGTTCACGAACGGTTCGGGAACCGTCGATATTCAGATTAGGGTTTAACTTGGATCCGCTGGAAGTTCTGGGCTTAACCAGTACTTAGACGTGTTAGACGTCCTCAGCTATAATCCACTGGACTCTTGCTCAAGAGTACTCCTTTAGATTCACCCATATCCAACAAGTGATTTGCAAGCAAACCATTGCAATGGACAAATGGTATCGAATCTATCTCATGCATTCTTGTAACCATAGTATTTGCGGGAACAAATACCAACATAACACATGGTCATGTAGACAAGAACACGATCTCAATCGGTATTAATATCACTACTAAAGTAGCCGACTATTTCAAAAGATAGAGTAAGTAGAATAGAAGAATTTCCATAAAAGTCATAACTCCTACTAACCTTTTATCGATGAAGAATAATTGATGTCTTCTTTGTCTTCACAGTCTTCGTCTTCAAGGTCTCTACTACTTAGTCCATATCCCAATTCCGAAATCTAAACTCTAGTAGGCTAAACCAAGAATTGTGTTTTGACACCTAAAACTGACAACCAGCTTGACATACCAACGCTAGTGGGTTTGACCGGACAATGCCCTAACAGAAATGACTAAGTAGTCCCTCCGCATTTTTGATTTTCTTCTTGCGGTTTCGTAATAATGAAAGGTTATGAAGGGTGCGTTTGTAATTAGGCGACGTTGAGGTCGGGTGTTCGAATCCGGCTCACCTCAATTTGATCGACTTCATTATTTTCAACTAAACCAAACTTCCCTTTCTTTCTTTATAGACCGACATCAACATAAACCAAACTAAACAAAATTGGGTCGATTTTTTCTCTCCTTTCTCTGCTAAACCTCATAGTCTTAAGTGATTAAAGAGCCGATTCCGTGTTACAAGGTGAAGTGAAGATGGGAAAGGAACTAGTACAGTCAATGGAAAAAGGTAAGTTACAAATTTCTGAATTTTTTGATTCTGATTTTTGATGTATGTAAAATGATTTAGAGCTTCCTAAATCATCTCAAGATTAGCTTTCTGGTACTTCGTTTGATATCGTTTGTATCAATTACTATTGAAATGTTATCAAATAATTGTTAATTTCGGATTTTAATTATATTACTTGAGTTAATGACTTTTCTGATTAATGAGTTTGTGACAGAAATGTTATCTGTGTTGATTTTACCAAGTATATTTGATTGCATTTGATTATAATGAGGCAATTTAATTTTAGGGATTGATTGATTTTCAATTTAGAGGTTAGTGTTTGAGTTAGAATTTTCCAATTAGGATAAACTTCAGGGATTTTAGGGTTTAAGTGTATGATTCTGATACATTTAGAATTCTATTAGTCTATCTTATTATTAAGAAGTTAAAACCAACTTCCTTGTTGAATGATTATACAATGGCCCTCCTACTGTGAGCCATAGTCAAACTAATCCATCATAAAATTGATAATGGGGACGATGATGATATTTTCACACAAGGTTCATTTTCTGAGACAAAATAAAGGTAGTGATGTCTTATCTAATAGGTCCATACCAATTGTTGATGCATAACATTGCGGATAAGTTAGTTATCGGCAATAGGTTAGAAAGAGGGTATAACACTTAAATCTAAGCTCTTGTACATACAACGTCTGCACTCTGCAGGCATCCCTGTCATTGTTACCAGGTATCTAACTCTTTGAGTGAAGGAAAAACTTGTATTTGTTTTTGATTATCATCAGACCGAGAAAACTGTTTTGTGATTTTGCTTACTGTTGAGAGTAGAAACAATAGGTCATACAATATGTAGGATGATTACCTATTCTTTGAGCATATGTTTTTATTTGGGATGTGTATCACGAACTGGTCTAGCATCTCCAACTTTTTTCTACAGACTACTCGTTGTTCTGGTTCTGTGCAAGGTTGGATAGGTTTCCCTTCCATTTTTTTGATTTATTTTGGTGCGTTTTATAAGTTCATGTATGATAAATATTTAGACGCTTTAGTAGTCATTTATATATGCTTAGTTGACTCATCAGAACTACTCGTCACTGCCGTTCCCTCGAGAAACCAATTCTGTAATGAAAATTTATATCCAATCTGACTAACAAGTAGCAAGTAATCCAAAATCCATAAGGGGTTATATAATCTCTCTGTGAACCACCTAGATATGAATAGGGTCTTCATATTGAAAGAATGAAGGAGCATGTGAATTTCGCATCATACACTATAACATTTTCTCATTGTCAATTACGTTTGTAATACTGTTTTCCGCTCATGATGGTTTAGTCATGTTTCGTTTTTCTTCGGACAAGCGGCCCATCCACCGTGGCAGCGGTCATTTAGTTTTAGGGGCTGCATTAACTTTAGGAGGGCAGAAAGTGAATATAAAATGGAGATATTTTGAAGTAAATTAGTAAATTAATCTAATCATAATCCGAGAATGACTTTAGTAATTTGAATCATGATTGTGTTTTGGCATTTAAATTTGATATCTGACTTAACATACCAATGTCAATGGGTTTAACCAAGCAATGTTATAACGTAATCTTTTGGTAAATCTTGGAAAATCACATGATTCTATGGGTTATGCAATTCTTTGATTTGGTTTTTAAGGATTCTCGTATAAAGGCCCAATATGGAAAGTATCCATATTTAAAAGTGACCCAAGGATCAACTTAAGCCCAAGAGTTTAAATTTTTCTCACGAAATCATGTTAATCAACCAAGGTTGAATAGAAAATTGTATTCATCTTGAAAAATATTTTTCTCAAAAAAAAAAAAAAGTTATAAAATCCATGTAGTTGTTAGCGTATAAATCAAAAACCAACAATGTGAATAAACACGTTATGGACCAAGATGAATGATGTTCCCCAAAATATCTAAATGTGACAAGGGGTCAAGATGTCATTTAGATGCGAAGCAATATTCCCGATAAGTATAAATATCAATCTCAATAATTTTAGATGAATTCATCCAATTTGCATTACGTTCTTAGCTTGCATTATAGCAAATCTCACGGGTCATGTTCTCGACTCTTGCCTTAGGAGCCAGAGGCAGGGAGACGTACTATAGGTACACCACCAAATTTTAGTTCGTGAACCTGTTTTGATTTTGCATACACCTAAATTTCTGAGTGATTTACCACGAGGAAAAAAAACTCTTTTCTGATTGCCAAATAGGCTAATTTAAGGTAAGATCTTTTTACAAAATTTTCAACTATATAAATGTAAAAAAGTATAGAGTTTCAGTGGTTTAAGGATTTAATAAATACAAAACTCGATTCCCCTGGGATCTTGCTCGGTAAGTCACAAACTTGGATTCCCTACCATCTCGTTTAATTAGTGGACAATAATCCTTATCTTCCTCGGATACTTTGTATCGTTTAACAAGTTAACAATATCTTTACCTCCATATATTCCCTATATACATATATTCCTAAACCCTATTCTCTATGCATCGATTTTTACTATATTATTTTCTTTATCCCTCTAGCTATTTATTTTCGGATCAAACTTTGTTAAGAAAATTTTAAGGAAAAAACAATGTCGCCATCAGCAGAGAGTGTGAGTTTGGTGATATGTTGATTTCGTACCTGATGTTTTTCGTGTATCACTAGCTGAATCTCCTAGTTTTATCAAGGCTCTCGGTGGTGCCCTTCCAATGTTACTTGCGTTGTTACTAAGCTTGGTGGTACTTGCGCTTTCATCGGTAAGGTTTTCTACTTGATCACATCTTTCTCTTTACCTCTATGTATTTTTTTTCTTTAATCGGTTTTTGCTTTATTATTATTTGTCTTCATCGATCAGTTTCTTTTCTTCAATACAAATCCATGCATATACGTGTGTTTGTTTTCTTGCCATCTTATGCTTTGGCACCTAAAATACCCGAGGGATGAGGATAATGTTCCTTTAATACTTGGGTTTTTACTGATTTTGCTAAAGACTTCGTTTGACTTGAATTTTTTACTTTGTTTGAATTGATCAATTTAAGTTTTGTTTTCTCTGCCAATAATTACTGAATTAGATATACGGGGGATTTTATTTTTGTGCACACGCTTTAAAGTTGCTACCAAAGTCCATGATCTAAATACTTTGATTCATGTTTTGTACTTCGTGAACATTTGATTGATATATTCATGGTAAACTACAGTTTGGTTGATTCATGTTTTGTACTCTTGTGAACATTTTATTGATATATTCTTGGTGAATTACAGTTTGGAGAAGATGAGTTCGGACATATGTTGGTTGATATATTGAAGAAGAATAACGTGAACATTTACGATGTTTGCTTCGACAAGGATGCAAGAATTCAATCTTTGGTAGCATAACTCGAAGATAAATCTTCTCATCATTTTTAAACCCATGTTATCAAGCCACACCTCATAATGAATACTTAATTTTAAAAAAAAGTTGTGAGGTTCATTTCAACCAACTTTCAGAATGACTGAGGACATTCTTTAACATCAAAATACAATTGGTTAACTGTCATGTATAAGTTAGAAATCTTTAACATTAGTCTATCATTTTGTTAGAAAAGAAAATATAAATCAAGTAATGAGTTTTAATTAGAACTTTAGAGGCATGATACGATGATGATTATAGGTGAATCTTTTACGATTGTGACCTTCAAACTAATCATTAATATGCCATGGAAAGCGAAGGCAATTACCAAGATAATACATTGATATTGATCAAAGATATTCTTAGAAATGAGTTAGTTGGTGCATAGATTGTAATACAAGCCCAACCTTGGTAATTCATTTTGTCGTATTGAATGAATATCCCCTTCATACTCAGGTAAACTGTGGATTTTGTTACTCCATCTACTTATATGCTTTTCATTTCATGAATATGTTAAAAGTTGTCGTTACTCGTGACCATTTGATTGATCGAACAACCAAATATAATATTTTTAATAATTTTTGTTTGTTAAAATATCATTAAAAAATTAAGAAGAAAAAGAAGAAGAAAAAAAGTCTCAGTCGTTTAGGCTCAATGGTAACTGAGTTTACTGTGGGCTAGAGTATCTAATATGGTGGGCAACATGCTTACTTGACAACAGTCTGATTTTGCACACACCTAAATTTCCAAGTGATTTACCACGAGCAAAAAAAAAAAAAAAAAACCTCTTTACTGATTGCCAAATAGGCTAAATTTAAGGTAAAATCTTTTTACATAATTTTCTACTATAAATCTAGAAAATGTATAGAGTTTCAGTGGTTTAAGGATTGTATAAATACAAAACTCGATTCCCCTGGGATCTTGCTCGATAGGTCACAAACTTTGATTCCCTGCCATCTCGTTTAATTAGTGGATAATAACCCTTATCTTCCTCGGATAACTTTGTATATCTTAACAAGTTAACAGTTAGTTTACCTCCATATAATCCCTATATATATATATATCCCTAAACCCGATTCTCTCTATATCAATTCTTACTATATTATTTTTTTTTATCCTCTCTAACTACTTATTTTCCGATCAAACTCTGTTAAGAAAATTTTAAGGAAAAAACAATGTCGCCATCATCAAAGGTTATGAGTTTTGGTCAGATGCTTAGTGATCCTGGTTTCATCAAGGCTCCTGGTGGTGCTCCTGCCAATGTTTCTTGCGTTGTTACTAAGATTGGTGGTACTTGCGCTTTCATCGGCAATGTTTGCTACCTGATCACATCTTTCTCTTCACCTCTACGTATTTTTTTCTTTTGATCAGTTATTTCCTCTGTTATTGTTAGAGCATTGCTTGGTCAAACTTACTAGTGTTGGTATGTCAAGCTAGTTGTCAGTTTTAGATGCCAAAATACAATTCTTGATTTAGCCTACTAGAGTTTCGATTTCGGAATCGGGATATTAACGAAGTAGTTGATACCTTGAAGACGAAGACAAAGATTAGAACGAAGTCATCATATATTGTTCGTCGACAAAAGGGTTAGTAGGAGTTGTGACATTATATGGAATTTATTCAATTCTACTTATTCTATCTTTCGAAATAGTCAGCTACTTTAGTAGTAACTATAGCATATTGAGATGTTATTATCATGTTTATATAACCATGAGTTATGTTGGTATACTTTCCCGGTGTACTAAGTTTACAAGATACATGAGATAAATTCAATACACTTTTCATTACAATGGCTTGCTTGCAAATCACATGTAGGAGAATGGATGAATCTAAGGAGTACTCTAGAGCAAATTCATGGATTATAGCTCAGGACGTATCCACGTCTAATTACGGAAATTGGCCCAGCCCAAGTACGTCGAGCGGATCCAGTTGAAACCCTAACTTGGCATCAGGCAGTTCACGAACGCTTCACGTACAAGTGCTCCGGATTTTCCTCCCGAGTTCCAAAAATGTCGGATTGTACACTTACATGTACGTGTACAATTGCTCCAATGTTTTAGGCCTGAATTCCGATTGGCAATTTTCAGGATTGTTACGCGGGTTTAACAGATAACTCCTTATCTCTTAGATAGACTTGTTCCTTATCACAAAAATATAAGTCAATAAGATTCAGTTGTTCACATTTCCGTTGGATCTCTATCTTGAAGCAGTATATGAGCTAGCAAACTGCTTGGCAGATAAATGTTAAAATATTTCCACATGTGATTAAACTGTAAATCTTTGTGCGCAAGTCAAGTAACGGGCACGTTTACACGGGCACTAGCTAACTTGTAGCACAAGGACTATATTGATTTATCTCAAAGAAACCTATCATGTTGATTGTTATAAGTGGAGGGTTTTATAACAAAACAAGCATCAAGCATAAGTAAAGTTTCTCTGTGGAATTGTGCGTAAACTCTTTACACTTCAGTGCAAGGTTGTTGTAGTAGTCACCCACCATTAGGTAGCAGTTCCTCACTGGGATTTACCTAACGACTATAAAGACTTCTCTTGAGAGTTGGGAAGCACAGGTAGGGGATAACATACCTTTGTGGAAATTATCAAAGTAACCTGTAACCTTGGTAGCCTGATCTCGTTGTTGTCTATTCTACGGTCCTTTTTGTCTGCAATAAGGCCATTCAAGAACAAATATGCGACAACAGGGTTTTAACTGAAGCAGCGTACACCTGCAGATTCGTGTTGGAAGACCTAGTTAGCTCCAGTTGTGTAAGTTTCTGAAGTGATTTTTTTCACGGCTGTGGTAGAGACAAGTTGGGCATTGTTTACTTGATTTACATGTCAGCCTCCGCTTGTAAGTAGATTTCCGTATAACCTTGATCATATCTAAAGGAAGTCACTTTTGTATGTTAAACTGTGGAAGGAAGTTCGAAACATACACCAAATAATAGAGGTTGCAAAGCCGAAATTATATCAAGCCTTTAACAGCGGTTAAAGCAACTCATAGGCATGTAAAGGATGTCAACTGGGGGAATCAAGTGCGTAGGGTCTTGCGGGATCCAAGAGACGTAAGGAGTGCGACAATTGTTAATTCGCTTGGAGGGTGGAATTGGTCTCTGCTACATCTCAGACCGAAGTCTGATAGTAGGCTTGTGTTTGTTAACATTGTGCGGTGTTCAAACTGCACGAGGTCCCAGGGTTTTTCTGCTAGATAGCGGTTTCCTCGTTAACAAAAATTATGGTGTCTTGTGTGCTTTACTTTCCGCATTATATCTCTGATTATATAATTAAAGAAAACACAAGTAGTACGTTATTATAACTTGCAGTTAGTTCTCAATCCTTTCGAGGGATTCACCAAGACTTGTCATGCGTTTGAACTGGTCACTTGTGATCCAACTCAGTTTATCATAGATTTGGATATTGATTTTTGAGATCGTCCATATCTTACCATAAGACTCATGAACCCAAACGAAACGTTGGTAATATTTCGGTACCCCTATTTTTTCAGTTATTATTTGTCTTCGTAGATCAATTTCTTTTCTTCATTACAAATCCATGCATATACGTGCTTTTTTTTCTTGCTATCTTATGCTTTGGCACTTAAAATATTCGAGGGATAAGGATAACTTTTAGTGCTTGGGTTTTACTGACTTTGTCAATGACTTTGTTTGACTTGAATTTTTACTTTGTTTGAATTGATTGATTTAAGTTTTGTTTTTTCTGCCAACAGTTGTTGAATTAGATAGATGGGGGATTTTATATTTGCGCACACACTTCAAAGTTGCTACCAAAATCCATGATTTAATTACTTTGAGTCATGTTTTGTAATTTCGTGAACATTTGATATCTATATATTCATGGTGAATTACAGTTTGGTTGATTTATGTTTTGAACTTTCGTGAACATTTTATTGATATATTCTTGGTGAATTACAGTTTGGAAAAGATGATTTCGGACATATGTTGATTGATATATTTAAGAATGTGACCACTTATGGTGTTTACTTCGACAAGGATGCAAGATCTGCACTAGCTTTTGTTATATTGAAGCTAGATGGAGTAAGAGAGTTTATGTTTTACAGAAACCCCAATGCTGACATGTTTCTTAAAGAAACTGAGATGTACATGGATTTGATCAAACAGACCAAGATATTTCAATATGGTTCAATTAGTTTGATCACCGAACCTCGTCATTCCGCCTACAGGGCTGCTATAAAAGCTGGCAAGGAAGCTGGCGCATTACTTTCCTATGATCCTAATGTGAGGTTGCCTCTCTGGTCTTCTGCTAAAGCTTGTCGTGAAAGTAATAAGAATCTGAACTTATACCGATTTTATCAAAGTTAATGACGAAGAGGTAGAATTCCTAACCCAAGGGACACAACTGACGAGAAGAAAATTTTGTCACTTTGGCATGATGGTTTGAAATTGCCAATGGTAATCGATGGGGGATAAGAGGTGTGGATACTTCACCAAGGTAAATCGCAAACGAATTTATCATGCAAATTGCACGAAAACATGAAGAATCCCCGAAAGCCAAACCTTACGTCATGCTTTTTGCTTGATTGACGATGTCTTGAAGAACCTTAAGGCTAACTTTTATGGATGTCAAATTCAAGATCTAATAACTTGGTTGACACGACATCTTGAATTATAGGCTAGGTCTTAGCTAAGTGTTATGGTACCCCCATTCAACTTTCAACTTCATCATCTAGGTCAGCTTGAGGGAGGGCTCGGTTCTATGGTTTTTTTTTTTTTAATCTAGATTCAACTTATTTGGTCCCTTTCATTGGGCGAACATAGTAGAGCCATTGATAATTGAAAATTTTGAAGGTTGAGACTCGCTAAGCCCAATGATTGAGGGCAAACAGTATGGCCGTTGGATACCATTGGTATTTGAAAAAACTGATGTTTATGATTCTATGCGCTCTTTTATTGGGTGAAAAAGTTGAAAAATTGTAACCTTTCATTGGGCGCATCAAAGTTACTTCAACCTATATTTCAAACAGGGAGAAGAACTTTAATCACAACATTGTTGATTGTTTTTTGAACGTTGAACCTAGAAATTTCGCCAAACCAATAGGTGCGCAGATGTGCCATTAGATTACCATAAAATTTCGCCTTGTGATTTTAGTTGATATTAACCTAGTGATTTCGCGAAACCAATAGGTGCATATGTGCCAAATCATTTGCACAACGAATCATGTCTATCGATCTCCAACGGTAAGCCAACCACTTAATAATCAATCGACATCAATCATTTTGCATTTTGAGTAATTCTA
Organism: Papaver nudicaule; assembly: GCA_023529015.1. NCBI lineage: Eukaryota > Viridiplantae > Streptophyta > Magnoliopsida > Ranunculales > Papaveraceae > Papaver > Papaver nudicaule. Next base: position 40 of record JAJJMA010205074.1, on the reverse strand, counting down.
CTGACAAAGCTTTGCACCGTGTTTTACATTTTGGAATATC